>VMBQ01008190.1:27897-40239 GCA_007657795.1 Dreissena rostriformis
GGGGGGGGGGGGGGGGTAATGACGTGACAATCAAGATCGTAACAAGTCGTAACAGGTATTTTTGGCCCTTTTATACCCTTTATTACATTTGTTTAATTTTTAAATGCCTCTAACTATTAATATTCGCTTTATATCTCGACTTTACTCGGGAGCTGTAATTGTGTGATCCCTCTATGAAATTTCGTAGCGAGTAAAGTAGAGATATAGAGCGAATATAAATACGAAATAAACGCTAATCACTTTCTTGCTGATATGGCTGGAAAGTGAGCGGCATTCAAAAAAGTGATAAAGGGTATACAACAGCGAAATATACCTGTCTCGGCATGGGCGTCGCCATCTTCATCGTCTCGTGATTACCCCCTCTGGATCGTGAGTTAGTTGTCAGTTACTCACATTAGTGATGTGCAATTAGTACTGGTATGCTTCTTATAGTTAGATAGCGCTTGACCAGAACAGTTGAGTGGTTTAACTGATCGCCCTTTCATACGTGGAAACGCCCCCCCCCCCCCAAAAGTAAAATAAATAAATAAATAAAATAAATAAATGATAAATAAAAAATAAAAAATAAAAAAATAAAAAAAAATTCTGTAGGTGTTTTTACTTTTCTTTGAATGATTTAAGCAGGAAATCGAAGAAGAGTTTTTCTAGAATTGCAGTGTACGACCGTTTTCTAGATGTCTGTTAAATAAAAGGGTTTTAACGTATTTGTAAATAGCCACCGATTGTCATTAAAATGTTTATTTTTCAGTAAAGGGTTCATACCAAATTTTACGAAAAAACATCGCATGAAGCGTGCAGCAGAATAAAACTGTATTACCCATAGTCATATTTTAGTTAAGCAGTGGGTTATTAAATTGTTGTCATATATTGCAATTACATTTAAAAATCGTCATTTATAGTAAACATATAAATATGTGATCACGAAACTGTATTTTACTTTACTTTTGACGTCTACAATTGCTTGTAGTTGAATTGTATTAGTTTTTTTATACATAAATTAAACTCTAGAATCTTGTGCATGTTCTTGTTTAAAATGTACAGTGACATGATATAAGAGAGTTTAAGTTATTACCATGAAAAAAAAACCCAGCTGATTTACCATTCACTATTGGTTGTTGCTGACAGAACATTTCGAAACTTTACTGACCGATTGTATATTTTACCGTCCATAGAAATTTGCTAATTCTTTGTCGTTTTAAATTATTCGACGATATAATAATTTGCACAATAAAGGAACTTGTAAACAGATGTGTGCTTCTTGAAAAATCTCATTAAATATATTTTCTTTCAAATCTATTATGTTTTTCATTAGAAGACATGACAACCATTTATGTTATTATGGCTGACGATAATAAATGTGAATTCACACGACGACGTTGCTATACAAGTTATATTCGTGTCCCTTAAAATTATTCAACGAAATAAAATAACTGATTGTAATTTCGTTATTCATAGTTACCATTTAGTAAAAGAGAGCGAATAAATATTTCATAATGAAAAAAAAAAGATGACTATACAGCTTAATAAAAAGGGGAATGGTTAACATTCAGTAATAGAGAGTCAATCAACATTTAACAACGACAAAAATATATAAACACACGAGGACTATATAGCTTGATAGAAAGACGAGTGAGCACGTATACCAAGATTTTCATAAGATACACTGTACGATTAAGAACGCAAAGACGTTATGGAAAAACATAATATTATTACGAATGACAAAGACGTTGGTGAGACCAATTAATTAATAACGACAGTCTGTCACATGGTTAATTTAACTACATGGCAAACTCTTGTTGAACAATTTTATTTCTTGTTTGTCCGCTACTAATGTATGTCCGTGATACGCCTTTGACAACCGACAATTTTATAAACATGGCTAATCTAGAAATTATAATTACCGGTAACTTCAAATATCACGATATTTTATAACAATGATTTTTTTTTTTAATTTTTAACAAGCTTCTTTTTTTCAAATTAAAACAACGGGTTACTAATAATTGATACTCATTCAATGAGTTGTTGGTTTTGTATACAACGCACGCGCTAAGTTATGTGAATCGTATAAATAAAAAATAAAATAATAACAAAAAAAGAAAATCCCTACTTTTAAGCCATACAGACTAAAAAAAAAATTAAACGCAATAAAAATATTGTGTAAATTTGTTACATAAATATGATCAACACATAAGTCTTATTGAACTATTGTCCCTTCGGTAATATTAAAACCATCAAATAAAATACTCACGAAATATCTACCTAAACTTTATCCCACAAAGTGAATGTCTGACAATGTTCAGCGACTATTTATTTATAAATAAACACTTCACCAAACACCTACACTGTAAATAATATTCCTCGTAATCTATTACTTCTTGCCGGTGTGAAAAGTTTATATACTCCGTCTTGTGAATAAAATTTGAGGAAATGTTGCGAATGTAATCACCTCGACTAAGACAATGTGCGGAACGCCCATATTCTCTTTTCAGATGAACAAGTTGGTGCGTAATTGGCCTAAAGTCGACAGACGCACTTTATAGATGCCACATTTGGGTAACAAACGAGCCTCCATTAATTATTTTCGCCTTGTCCAGCTTTACTTTTAACGCGCTAAATTGCCCTCGGATTACCATTTGTCAAACGCTTGTTTGACGGTACGAACGTTCCTTTGGGCTAAACGTTTTGCGCACTAACGACCATTCTATACTTTTTGTCATAGTTGCTTTGCCAGATTTGAGACAACTTTGCCTTTATAGAACGAACCGCTTCGCGGAAATAGGCTTGTGTGGAACATTACGGTATTTATAAGAAATTTCTCAAAACGAGTTATTGTTTCTGTGCCTATCCCATGTCTCGAAAACGTGTTATTGTTTTTACCGCTTTCCCGTGGCTATTCGCCCATATGATTATTTATTTTTAAAGCGAAGATGACAGTTAACGAGGTTGACACACATAACATACATCTATACGTAATTAACATTTATATTCCTTCTTAATTAGCAATTACAGAAGATACACTATCGAGGAAACTGTCTCTCGCCAACAATCGATAAGCACGCGGTGTCTTATATTATGAAATGTATAAGTTTTGGTATTTTTTTTTACAATTGTTTTTGGAAATAACTTCGGAACTCAATTTCTTATCACGAAACTGATTTCAGGTTCTTATTTAGTTTTAAACGTGTCTGACATCAATGGTGTTCACATTTCCCGAAAACAAACACTTGACAAGTTTGTCTCCAAAAGTATAATATACCTTTAACACATGTTATATTTTTTGCAAAAAGCAAACGAATACAAATGTTCACAACAACAACAAAAACAGTCGTTGTACTCAGGTTACGGAAGTCAAAGCTTTTACTAAAAACGATAACAATCGATGTCACGTTATACTCTTTTCTGTTTTCTTGCCCTCTAGGGATTTTAAGCAATGTCATCAGTTGATCTACCAACGTTTTCATTTGCAGCCGCGGAACGCCGACTTGTTGTTGTTGCTCATATGTGTCGTGTTCTGAGAAAACTGGACAAAATGCATGTGCGTAAAGTGTCGTCCCAGATTAGCCTGTGCAGTCCGCACAGGCTAATCCGGGACGACACTTCCGCCTAAACTGGATTTTCGCCAAGAAAAGACATCATTTAGACAAAAAATTCCATAAAAGCGGAAATTGTCGTCCCTGATTAGCATGTGCGGACTGCACAGGCTCATCTGGGATGACAATTTACGCACAAGCATTATGCCCAGTTTTCTCAGAACACGACACATATAATATTGGTCGAGGAACTTTCCAAGTTCATATACCCATAAACCAGTTTCAATCAGTGCGGTGTATAGCCAAAAATTATTTCATTTGACATTTCCCTTACCCCTGTTAAGTATAAGTGATTCTCTAAAGTACAAATAATCCTGTTTAATTACACATGACTTAAACCACATTCACCAAGGATATATTTTACATGAAGCGACCAGTTATATTATCTCTCGTTTAGGGAATAGTCAAGATACATAAATGTATACATCATTGTTGATAGTTTACCATGATTGGATATTAAGCTGCACCATACACAAATAAATTTCTACGTTTGACCTGTAGTATGTGTTTTATAAAATAAATATGAACTTTTTCTAGAACATTAACACCTGAATATCCCCAAACTTCACACCCGTATGTTCAAATACGCAAGATTGTGGAATAAAAAAGTTTCATATGACATTCAATTGACAAGTCCAAATTTCGTATCTTGTTATATAGGCTAAATAATCCCTTTCTAGCTAATTCAACAATATGCTTTTTAGCTGTTGCGATTTTTTTTAACAATAACAACAACACCGATGTATTTAAATACATATACTCCTTCAATCTGGTGATGGTTAAATACAATATTTCGATTTTTAAGGAATCAATCACCAAATACCATGACCTTAGTTTTATCAAAATTCATGTCTAATTTCCACAATGTGCAATACTCTTTAAACGTATGTAATACATATATGAGATCTTCCTCTGAGTTTGAAAATACAACAGTTTCATCTGCGTACAGAATAACAGTTAATTTTAAATACATATCTAATTGTTCATCTGAGATGTTAACACTTACAATATTATGCTCTACCAGGTTATGTTCTTAGTCGCTCAGGAAGAGAGAAAACAAATCGGTGAGAGATTTTCACCCTGGTGCAAACCTCTCCCGCAGGGGAAATAATTTGAATACTTATTGTATTGCCACTATACATTTTTTGTATGATTATTGAAAAGTTTCATCAATATTATATCGCATTAGCTAACCCCAGAGACTCACTATCAATACAGAGTCAAACGCTTTTTGGAAATCAATAAAAAAAAACAGAATAACCTCTTATTTCTACGTCTACAAATTTCAGATAGGGTGTACAAAACAAAAATAAAGTCGACAATTGCATGATTTTTTTTCGAAACCCAGCTTAGTTTGGGTTTAACAAATTATTAGTTTCTAGGAACTCTGATAACATATTCTTTAAAACCGCCGTAGTTTGCCAACTAAGCTCAATATTTGTATAGGCCATAATCTGTGTGGATCATCTTTTGCTCATTTGATTTTGAAAATTGGCAAAATTGAGCCGACAATCAAGGATTCTGATATAAATCCAGTACTAAATACTGTATTAAACATTTTTTATACAGAGGCATGACAGTGTCGCTTGATGCTTCAATGTTTTCATTTGTAACATTATCTAGACCACTAGCCTTCCCTGGTTTCAATTTGTTTAAACATATTTTTAATTTCATCTATAGTAATTTCGGTATTGAGGCTATGATTTACAAGTACATTTACCGAGGCCAGTTACCCAGAATCCATATTTCATTAAAGCGGTGTCTGGCCAAAGGGTGTAAGACATAATAGTTTGACCCACAACGGGCAGAGCCTGTTAAACTGTCATGTCGGCTTTATTTGCTTTAAACTCGGTCTTATTTTTGCGAAGGTACTTTTTTCAGCTTAAATGGTGTTGTAGGATAATAGTTTATATAATATAAATATTTTCCCCACACCTGCGAGTAAAAGTCCCTCGTTTGTCACATTAAATAAAAGTTTATCTTAAATGTTATAAATTAAGACATTTTAGAATGTATAAATGAATGTAATTGAAACATTTCAGAAGTCGTAATACGGATGTTTATATTTTATATATTCATTAACATTCAAGGTCAAACGCATATAACAATATCACAATACATAAAAACATAGAAACATAGTACAACAATGTCATTCTGAAAGCTGTAATTATCAAATAATATATAAATTATTAAATAAATTAAATCTACATATTAAAACAGTTATAAAAATTAGTTATCGATTGAAATGCAATATTTGACCTATGGATAACCCATTAAGCTAAAAGCTTATTTCCAATGGGGTCCATTAAAAGTACACACAACAAAATTTGTTATATACTCTAACTAACATACATATACTTTGGTGTTTGATTGAGAGAAAACATGTGAATTACCCAGAGTTTTGACTCAATCCGACAACTAAAACAATATTAACAAAAAATGTATAACATTACCAAACATGAGGCTTAACTAAATAAATATTATTGCAAATATGGAAACATTTCAATTCAAATAGTATATATCACAGATTCCAATTGTTTCTATATCACAGTCATATGCTTATATCAATAATACAAATATATGTCCTCACTTCTCTCAGTTTGTTTGTCTTGTAGATGTTTTTTAACCATTCTTTTAAATTTGTTAATATTTTCCACTTTTTTGATGTCCTCTGGAAGGGAATACCAGTCTGTAGACCCAGAGTATTTGAACTTTTTTTTTAAATAAGCATTTTTCACAATTGGTATTATGAAATTACTTTTACCAGATCTTGATGATTTTTCAAAGTTCTTGCTGAGATATGAAGGACATTTTCCATAATAAATTTTATGCATATGACTTAATTTAAGTTGTTTCACTCTGTTTTCCACATTTAACATTTTCAATTGTACAAAATCATCATTGGTAATGGAGGTTCTTGGTTCGTAATCTCTAATAAATCTGATAATTTTATTTTGCATAATTTGTAATTTTTTCGTTTGGGCTTTATTTAAACTATGGAACCAAGATGAACAACAATAATCAAAATGACATTGTAAAAGAGCTGAACTTAAAAGTTTTCTAGAATTAAAATCTAAACAAGTTTTGTGTCTGTATAAAAATTTAAGTTTTGCATTTACTTTAGAAACGATGTTATTTACAATATTATCACCAGAAAGAGTATCAACAATCTGAAGGCCCAAATACTTAACCTTTTTAACATTTTTTATCGTATGGTCATTACAATTTACTGGAGACACGTTCAGTTTGCTTACTTTTCGTATTGGCCCAAACATAATATACTCTGTTTTGCCGAGATGTAGTGACAACTTGTTATCCACTAGCCATTCAGAACAACATTCTAAAACATGACCAAGTTTTTGGGATATAAAAACAGGATCTTTATGACTAAATAAAATTGTACTATCATCAGCGTATAAAATAAGTTTGCATTCTTTGTCTATGCTTATAATCATATCGTTCACGTAACAAAGAAAGAGAAGAGGCCCTAAAATACTGCCTTGTGGCACACCACACGAAACAGGGTTAGAATTAGAGGAACACTTACCAATACTAACAATTTGACTTCTATCTGATAGGTAAGATTTAAACCAGGGAATTGATCGTATGCCCATAAGTTCTAGTTTTCCAAAAAGAATATTGTGATTAACTGTATCGAAGGCCTTTTGTAGATCTAACATTATCATTCCAGTATACAATCCTTTTGAGGTATTTAATTTAATAGAATCCAGAAGCTGAATAAGACAACTCTCGGTAGAATATGATTTTCTAAATCCTGATTGATGCTCATACAAAATATTGTTTGACGTTAAAAAAAGATTCCAAATGTATGTACACTGCTCTTTCTAAAAAAATTGAAGTAACACTAAGTATACTGACTGGCCTATAATTTCCAACATCTAACTTACTATCTTTCTTGTGCAAAGGCTTAACCCTAGCGTGTTTAAAGTTACCCGGAACACATCCCTCAGATATAGACATGTTAACAATAAAACGAATTGGAATTTTTAAAATATCTGCCCCATCCTTAAGGAACCCAGCTGAAATACCATCCAGACCCGTACTCTTACCGGCATTCAAATTATTAAGTTCTTTAAAAACAAAATTCTCTGTAACATGATGGAGGTGCATTTCCTTGTTATTAGGGTTCATTGTTTTGTAAAAAACTGTCCAATGCTTCCGACTTTAAGTCATATTTTTGTGTTGCGACTGGAAGTTTTTGTACCAAAAGTGTAGCAATACTGATAAAAAAGTTGGTATAAAGCGTATTTATTCGTTTGAGAATTAGCAGTTTTACGCAACAGTACTACGTTTGCTTGTAAGAGTTCTTGTAATTTACACATTTAAAGGGATTTGCTCACAGTTTGGAAATATGACTCAAAACAATAATTGACATAGTTTTAAATACTGTATGCAATATATATTTACACAGGCAAAATAATACGGACTAAAAAGTTCAAAATATATGTTCGCTTATAGAGGATCATTGATCTCAATCTCAAAAAAAAACAAAAACGTTTGTTGCGCGTTTCATTGATGGTTTAACAAAAACGTGTATGAAAGATTTATTCTTATTATTATTTATTTCTTATTTGTTCGAACCATATGACAGGCATTTTTTTTACTAAATTATGTAAAGCTAGTTCAAATATTATTGTTATTGTCAGTTTATTTATTTAATGCCATTTACGGATGGAAATATGCGAACAAGTTCCATTGAATGTCTATGTTTTATCCAAGATTAAACTTTTCATTGTTTTCCCCTTTGGTAGTGCTGTTCAACAAGTACAAATAAAACCATTTTTCCGCATTCTTCTTTCATTCCTTTAGTTCGATACCGAGTCAGTCGCTTTGATTGATTATTTAGCAAACCTACCATAAAATACAAAAGCGCTCTAACAAAATTGATTTTTTTTTGCCACACCGGCTTTTTTAAAGAAAGGATTTGCTAGTAGTATACGTATTTTCTTGTACCCCCGTTCCACCGACTGCGTTCGAAGTACGTTCTAAAAAAATGTTACTAAACGGACTCGAACTGTGTGAGAACGGAGTGATCGTAGTGACAACGTGTTACGAACTGTCTTCGAACTTTGTGGACGGCCTGGAACGGGGTTGAATGGGAGAGGTGTTTCAGAACTTTGAGACTACTCAACATTTTCTCCCGATCATCCCGTTCTACAATTAAACGTTGTAACAACGTACTGGAAACGGAATGGACGTACTAAGAACGGATAGGTCGTTTTAAGGTCGGGTAAGGAACGTGCCAGAACGTAGTGCGATCGGACCGAAATTACCTGTACGATGCCACACCGATCATGTCCGTTTCTAGTCCGTCCAATCCGTTCTCAGACAGACCGACCCCGTCCGCACTACGTCTCAAGTACGATCTTATTTCGTGTAAATAAATAGAAACTAAAAGATTAGTTCTTACAACGTTTGCAACACGTTCTATAAGTTGTCAGTAAGTTCTTAGTACGTTGTACTCGTTTTAAGGAGTTCGCAGTAGGTTCCAAGTACGTTGTACTCTTTCAATGCAGTTGTTACAACATTCAAACCGTAAATACAATACGTTCAGACGATGTGCGTATAAATAAAGGTCGTTGTCTCATTTGTGATATTAACGTAATGAGAACGTAGTAGGACGAAGTGAGAACTGCATTTGAACGAGTAACCACTGCACAACGAATAAAGAAGAACTGTGTACGAACGTGATTTGAACTGGATAAAGACGGACTAGCAACGGGATAGGAACGAGCTGCACGTAGCGCGAACTGTGTATGAACGTCATTCAATCATATTGTAGATTTTTTTCTGACCAAAACAACACTTTCAAGCAAGTTAAAACCCCGTTCTGCATTTTCTTCAGAACGTGATCAAACTGTCTAAGAACGTGCTTGGTGTAATGGCTCCTTAAATTATCGTAAAAGCGTTAAAGATGGTTACTTCATTATTTTACCCATTTCGATTAATGATTGTCCATAAACGAACCGATACCAAAAATTATTCATCTCGAGTGTAATTTTGTCCTTTTTTGAATGCAAAGCATTTTTTCTTTCTTATTTTATTTTTTATTAAAAAAGTTTACTTTTTGTCTTTTACCACAAACTTGTTTAAACAATAAACTATGGACACCTAAAATAGATTTTAAATATTGTTGTACCATATCCGTGATATTTATCATTTTCCCGAACAGTTGCTGTAATTTAACACCTACAAGCATTGCGTTGTATATTCATTACTCAAGTCATTTACTTTGCCGAAAGGAACAACTTTATGCACGATCTAAACAAATGGGTGTCGGAAAACTCATTCCACTTCTAAACATGTATGACGTTGTCACAGATCATTTATCAACGTGTTCGTCTTTTCCTTATAGGAAGTAGAGATATAATATTTAGTCACATATCCCATTACACTTACTAATGAAATAAGGAGAGTTTTAGAAATTACATTGTTATGGTTCTTGTTATGTGATACTTATACCATGTGTATGGGTGTATGTGTATGGGTTATTTATATCAACGCTTATTGATATAATTGTACGATATTATTTAAAGCCTCTATAACGCTCAAAATCAACGAAAATTGCGTATTATATTTCGTAAAATAAAGTTAACATATAAATAATCAGTGTTCCTTATAGCAATAGCCAAAAATTTCAACGCTATATGTGTTCCGGTAACATAGATTGAACAAGATATGAAATGCTCTTTTTTTGTGTGGCACAATAAATCCCATTTTAATTTCCCGCAAAGATATCTATTCATACCCCACACGAACACTAAATTGGTACATGAACATGGTCTGAATATATTGTACCACAAAAAAATAAAAACAAGCATTTTGTCACCAGAGCACATCTAGCGTTGACATTTTGCCTATTGCTATAATGAACACTGATTGTTTATGCGTTAACTTTATTTTACGAAATATTGAACGAAATATTCGTTGAATTTGAGCGTTATAGGGGCTTTAATTTCTTACGAGCGCATATGCACCTATAGATCATCTATAATTTCTTTTCGCATAGGTGGTCGACTTTGGGGTATGATTAATACACATGCATTTATACGGGGATAGAACATTTATACCATATAAACTGCTTTCATATGATAGTATTTAATATTCATTACGGAAAGAAATCCCTATAGATCAACTATAGTATCGTTTTCGTATAGGTGGTCAACTATGGGATGATAATAATAATAATAATAATAATAATAATAATAATAATAATAATAATAATAATAATAATAATAATAATACCTAACTATAACTAAGTGTAACATAGATCGAGTTATTGTTTACTAAAATGGGACATGAACATGTAATGAATATATTGTACCACAAACAAACAAAAAGAGCATTTTGTATCGTGTTAAATAAATGTTACCAGAACACATCTAGTGTTGAAATTTAGGCTATTGCTATGAGAAGAACAGAACAGAACATATATTTTATTTAGACTTATACATAATTACATCGTCTTAATACATACAATATATAAGTAAGTATGTCACGTTTTGAATACAAGTTCAATACAAAAAAAACACAAATGAAAAATGAAAAATATGCATAAACTTTCAAAGCATATAGTATTTAAATGACTGAAAGATTGTTTCAGTGATACCGGTTATATGGTATTATTTATCAATGAATTTCGAATTACAAAATTTAATGCTTCTTTTATATATTAACATAACTTGACAAGTTCGTTTTTTTCCGGATGAAGTCAGTAGTTTGTGATACTTAAAGGGACTTGTTCACAGTTTTTGACATGTTTTGTAGTTTGTCATTAAATGCTTTAAAATAATAAATATAAACATCAGAACTAAAGACTTCCAATATTAAAACAAGAATAAAAGTATAAACAAAAAGAGAAAAAACGTAAAGCACACCAGGGCTCGAACCACAGACCCATGGAGTAAAAGCCAAGCGCAGAAACCACTCAGCCATCCGTCTTCACGTGTGTGTGTGTGTGTGTGTGTGTGTTTCNGGAACACTGATTGTTAATTTTTTTACTTTATTTTACGAAATATTTAACGAAATGTCCGTTGATTGTGAGCGTTATAGAGGCTTTAAGCTATTTCACACCATCTTTGCTCGATTGTATTGCATTTTACAGAAAAGTAAGGAAGATACCATTCATTCAAACACTGCTCTTTTCTAGATTTAACCATTTTTATTATTACCGATATACTATTATGAACATAACCTCTGATTTCCTTTTAAGTTCAGCTATTTAACTGTCAAGAATTTGTAATTACTAAACCATTATTTGACCATTATTAAAAAGTATCTCCATTCCAGTTACGATAATTGATCTTACTACAAACATGCTATTAACTAAATATTCTTTAAAACAGTAAACGCTCTCTCTCTCTCAAATGATTCTGATTCAATATATATATTCACAGTAGAAATTTCTTCTTGTTATAATCCAACATATCTAATTCCACGTATCCTTTTATTGTGTATTTGTAAACGATACGCTTGTTATGCTTAAGTTGAATAAATATTCTGTTCTATTATAGACGGAAGATTTTGAGTATATATTTTATGTTTGGGCTTCCGACAAAGAATCGTTTACATTATTATTTATTATAAAAAAATGCATATGTACATGATGAACATTGTTGTTTAATGTCTTTCTTAACTTTAAAGTTGTGTCTATCATCTTATTAAAGCATATACAAGTGCTCCAAATCATATATATGCAACAAAAAAGCATTTATTTCGTAACACGATGTAT
>VMBQ01008191.1:4549-40483 GCA_007657795.1 Dreissena rostriformis
AGACATTCAATGATAGATTAAGGCCCGGCTCACCAGGGGTCACATAAGACATTCAATGATAGATTAAGGCCCGGCTCACCAGGGGTCACAAAAGACATTCAATGATAGATTAAGGCCCGGCTCACCAGGGGTCACAAAAGACATTCAATGATAGATTAAGGCCCGGCTAACCAGGGATCACAAAAGACATTCAATGATAGATTAAGGCCCGCCTCACCAGGGGTCACAAAAGATATTCAATGATAGATTTAGGCCCGGCTCACTAGGGGTCAGAAAAGACATTCAATGATAGATTAAGGCCCGGTTCACCAGGGGTCAGAAAAGACATTCAATGATAGATTAAGGCCCGGATCACCAGGGGTCACAGATTCCACCCCCAGCTGGGTCTAACACATACGCATTGTATATTACATACACATGTAATGTAAGTACAAAAAAAAGATTTAAAAAAAATGTGGTACATCTTTGATGACAAGTATTGCTAGTATTGGTAACAATACAATTGAACGAATAACCTATAAAGCGATAATAACTTTTATCAACATGATACTAAACGGATGCGTATGTTTTTACTTGCATGACTATGAGATTTTCATTAATCTTGTAACAGCAGATGCAATAAATTTATAAAGCGTCTTATATATGCCACCAAGTGGGCATATGTAAAGAAGCAAAAGTTCGCATGGCAGATGCAGTATGATTTTAGGGAATAGCAGTAATCATTTGTCATATACAAATACATAATTGTAACATGTCAACACTGAGTGACATAACGCAATTTGCAATATATATTAAGCAATTGTTATTTAGCAACATTAATGGACTGTCGGACATTCCCTTCCATCCAAGGGGAGACAACAAAAACGCACAAAGGATTCGAATGCTATTGTTCTGTTTATCAGCAGCCTTACATAGGTGACGCCCCGCGAGGTACACGCATCGCTCTTCTCTCTATACCAGTCAAATTTGGGGCAACAATTCGGCCGCATTCGAAATATCAAAAAGTATATTTTTTCCTAAATGACTGCCTTAAATTCCCAATTGAAGGTTTAAAAAAAGAAAAAGAAATAAATTGGAACATTTTAGTCATTTCCATATTCAGCTCTATACGTTTAACGTAAGTAAATATAATATTGAAAACATTTTTATTCTCAATTTCAAAGTATTTATTAGGAAAACAAAAACAAAAAACAGCAACACCAATTTCTCTATTTAAGTCAAAACGACACAATGTTTCGCAACCCAAAAGGCCTCGGCCCCATTCCCAAAATGGTGAGAAAAACACTGCGTGAATAATGCCTTTATGAAACGTCACATTAAAACTAAATGTATTGCGAAATGATAATGTTCCAGATCGAATAATAAATCGTGAACAATAGTACATCTAAATTCTAGCGATATATGTAATGATCACGAAGGAGGGTATGGCCGTATTTGTAGCGTCCTTGCTATTGATTTTTTTATGAAACGTTAACAACCTGTAAACTGGCGCTATGAAAGTAATGCAACATCATGTACATGTTACTAATAGGAGATTTCACAGGTCGATGACTTATGTGTTGCTTGCGATAATGTCAACGTCTTGTTCACTTCCGGTTTGTTGTCATGAATTTGCATACAAAAAAAAACAACATTAAAATATGCCGTTACAGAAACACTACTGAGTACAGTAAATTACAACAGTGTAAACACATAGCCCTGTTAAAAATATGACGAGTTCCTGATAAAGCTGCTAATGCCCCTCGAATACAACTGTGTCCGTGAGTGTTTCCAGGCGGCGGCCCTGTAAGACGCTTTCGGTTTGCTAGGCTATGTCGGACTCACCGTCCAGCTTCTCCTCATCTGGCAACTTCTGGTCGCCGCACTTGTCGAGCGCCGCCCTCCCCAGGGAGACACACAGATCAATGAGCTCGCCGAACGTGATGGCGGACAGGCCCAACCACAGACCCAGCTGACCTCCGATGTCAGAGATCAGGTTCTCAGACTGAATAAGGCACATATCAGGGTATGAGGTGAGACACTTCAGATATCGGGGTTTATACTATATCAGAAGGAAAATTCAGAGATCAGGTTTTATACTTTATCAGAAGGAAAATTCAGAGATCAGGTTTTATACTTAAACTTAAATTTTTGAAACTAAAGAAGACAGAAATCAGGTTCACATACTAGCTCAAAGGTTCTGAGAGTAGATAAAACAAATGTTAGAATCTGGGAACACTGTTATGAGTTTACACTTGTAAAATATAAGATTCAAGAAATGAGAACATACTGGATCAAACTTTCACATATTGTTGTTAGTATATTCTTTAACCTAAAATAAGTTAAGTTGAAATTGTTGTTGGAACAATTTCTGAAACTGCGAATGTCATATAAACAGGTCCTTTAAAAATACCATACTTAATATCTATAAAAATGCACTTATAATTAAATGTCAGACTTTGTTGAATATTGTCGAAAAGAGTGAATGAATATTTACAGCAAACATATTTACTGATATTTACATATAAGTAGTGTATGGATGACCTTACTTCGTACGCTTTTTTCTGTTCGATCTTTTTAAGCATCAATTTTGTGTAAAACACGTCCACTTTCAGCAGGTTGTTGTCGCTAAAATATATTGTTGATTATCAGATTGAGAACGTTGGCGTGAAGTCACGTATAAAACGCGCACAAATAGATACAATACACCGATATCTATGTATCATATACACATTACTAGATACCATTCATTTGCAGTTATACACATCATAATTATACACATAGCTAAGTTTCGTCATTTTTTTTCCACTTATATACATCAAATACAGATGCATATTTGACAGGGACCTTACACGTTTTGCTTAGCTAGACATCATTCCTTTAGAACTAGATCTTCTCGGCTCTATTTAATACTTGCCTAGCTAAATACCAGACTTTCCTTGCTAGATATTACATTACGAGCCGAATATCATTAAAACCTAACTAAATTTATTGCTCTCTGAACTTAATATCATACATTACAAGTTAGGTTTTATACCTGTCCTTTCGTTTTTCTTTGTCCATGAAATAGCTTGAAGTTTTAGAAATCTTGCAATCCAAAAAATCCTGAAGAAAAAACGCAAAATATGGATTTAATGCCATTATAATTATTCATGTAATATATTTGAAAACGTGTACTTACAGTTATATCTAAACAAGAAATATTTTTTGCAATTAGGACTTAAATATTTGATTGATATCAGTAAACTATTCACTAACTGAGATGACTATTCATTTTAAATGTAACAAAAAAAAATAATTACATAAGGAACAATAATAAATATATGTGTTGTCCGGTATTATAACGTGTAACATGATCACTGTGAAGACCCGCAGTTCATATTTTCATTTGCTATTACAGTGTTACCTCTGTGCAGGTTTGTAATTGTAATGTTACCTCTGTGCAGGTTTGCTATTAAAGTGTTACCTCTATGCAGGTTTGCCTTAACTATGTTACCTCTATGCAGGTTTGCTATTACAATGTTACCTCTATGCAGGTTTGCTATTACCATGTTACCTATATGCAGGTTTGCTATTTCCATGTTCCCTCTATGCAGGTTTGCTATTACAATGTTACCTCTATGCAGGTTTGCTATTACAGTGTTACCTCTATGCAGGTTTGCTTTTAGAATGTAACCTATGTGCAGGTTTGCCATTACAGTGTTACCTCTGTGCAGGTTTGTAATTGTAATGTTACCTCTGTGCAGGTTTGCTATTACAGTGTTACCTCTATGCAGGTTTGCCTTTACAATGTTACCTCTATGCATGTTCGCTATTACAATGTTACCTCTATGCAGGTTTGCTATAACAGTGTAACCTCTGTGGAGGTTTGCTATTAGAATGTAACCTATGTGCAGGTTTGCTATTACAGTGCAACCTCTATGCAGGTTTGCAATGGTCATGTTACCTCTGTGCAGGTTTGCTATTAAAGTGTTACATCTATGCAGGTTTTCAATAACAGTGTTACCTCTATGCAGTTTTGCCATTGCAGTGTTACCTCTATGCAGGTTTGCCATTGTATTGTTACCTCTATGCAGGTTTGCATCTATGCATGTTTGCTTTTACAGTGTTACCTCTATGCAGGTTCGCTATTACAATTTTACCTCTATCCAGGTTTGCTATTACAGTGTTACCTCTATGCAGGTTTGCCAATACTGTTTTACCTCTATGCCGGTTTGCCATTGCAGTGTTACCTATATGCAGGGTTGCCATTGCGGTGTTACCACTATGCCGTTTGCCATTGCAGTGTTAATTCTATGCAGGTTTGCTATACTAGTGTAACCTATATGAAGGTTTGCTATTACAATGTTACCTATACGCATGTTTGCAATTACAGTATTACCTCTATGCAGGTTTGCTATTACAGTGTAACCTCTATGCAGGTTTGCTATTGCAGTGTTACCTCTACGCAGGTTTGTTATTACAGTTTTCCTCTATGCAGATTTGCTATTACAGTGTTACCTCAATGCGGGTTTGCCAATACAGTGTTACCTCTATGCAGTATTGCCATTACAGTGTTACCTCTATGCAGGTTTGCTATTACAGTGTAACCTCTATGCAGGTTTACCATTGCAGTGTTACCTCTATGCAGGTTTGCCATTGTAGTTTTACCTCTATGCAGGGTTACTGTTACAGTGTTGCCTCTATGCAGGTTTGCTATTGAAGTGTAACCTCTGTGCATGTTTGCTAATATAATGTCAAATATGTGCAGGTTTGCTATTACAGTGTGACCTCTATGCAAGTTTGCTATCACAATGTTACCTTCATGCATGTTTGCTATTCCAATGTTACCTCTATGCGGGTTGGCCATTACAGTGTTACCTCTATGCGGGTTTGCCATTGCAGTGTATCCTCTATGCAGGTTTTCTTTTACAATGTTACTTCTATGCAGGTGTGCTATTATAGTGTTTCCTATATGCAGGTTTGCCATTGCAGTGTTATCGCTATGCAGGTTTGTCATAACAGTGTTACCTCTATGCAGGGTTTTCATTAAACTGGTACCTCTATGCAGGTTTGCTATTACAGTGTTACCTCTATGCAGGTTTGCCTTTGCAGTGTTACCTCTATGTAGGTTTGCTACAACAGTGTTACCTCTATGCCGGTTTGCAGTTGAAGTGTTACTTCTATGCAGGTTTGCCATTGCAGTGTTAATTCTATACAGGTTTGTCATTGCAGTGTTACCTCTATGCAGGTTTGCCATTGTAGTTTTACCTCTATGCATGTTTTCTATAACAGTGTTACCTCTATGCAGGTTTGCCATTGCAGTGTTTCCTGTTTGCAGGTTTGCAATTGCAGTGTTACCTCTATGCAGGTTTGCCATTGCAGTGTTACCTATATGCGAGGTTGTAATTGCAGTGTTACCTCTATGCAGGGTTGCCATTGCAGTGCTACCCTCGCTATGCAGGTTTGCCATTGCAGTGTTACCTCTATGCAGGTTTGCCATTGCAGTGTTACCTCTATGCAGGTTNAAATGTTACCATTGTATATCATCCTAACAAGAGCTGTCAGCAAAGACAGAAAAGCTACCCTTTTCTCCCCCTTACGACTTATTGTATGCATACCTAAATCGTAGCATTATAATGATGACAATAATTGACACCTGAGCTTGTTATTGAAAAATGTAACCATTATGTATTATCCTTAAAAAACACAAAGCATCTACAAACATTCACACAATTGAAGTTTAAGTAAAATCCCTGACAACAAAAAAATGACATCTAAGCTCACATATAGAAAACTGTTATGAATTAATGTATCCTATTTTTTATGACAGATTGAGGGCCCTGTACTTGTCACCCGATCCAGACATACTTTCTTACGCCTTTCTTAAAACATTACCAAAAACATCAACTTACCTTGTGGATGAAGTAAGCACAGACCCTGAGCAGGGAAATTATGAGAACCAGGGTAAGACTGGCCGTTCACTGATGGTAATGTGTGTTGATCATTCGCCTTATGTCCTGAGCCCATAGCCTGTTGCTGCGAAAGCTCGAGCAATGTCACAAAACTTCAAGGTTCAACATCTCAGAGAACCTATTGTTTCGCTGGAAACTAATCTGTGATTGTCACGGTCTTGTAAGAACCAACTCTGAAAAGTAAATCATGAAATTATTATTTGTTTAATAGACATCCATACAAATATGTTTGTTTTTGTTGATGTAGAATTTTCCTTGCATTCACCAGATTTCCAGTCATATGACAGCGGTTAGTTAGCCTTCAAATGGCTGTTCTTGTTTTTTGTTATTTTATCCAATCGTCATACCTGCAATCCATAGCAATATATACGTCTGCACTAAAACATTTATTGAATGAATACGCTCTAGAAACTTTAAGCCGTCAGGTTCACATTCTTGGACATCAACATATCAAGTGTGTTCACATTTACAGACATTTTGCTCAGGGCCTGCTCTATTTGCTGGATTAGATTGTTTCCACAAGAGTAATTTGGGAGCAAGTTGTCCATGCTTTACATCGACTTGTTGCTTAGGCAAGGAATTCGCCAACCCTTCATTGATTGAGCAGTTTATGATTAAGCCGCCTAGTAAGAAAATGCTTGTTTGTTAGGTGGACAGACGTGATATGTCTTCATTTTGAATTTATTGAGCGAGTTGAAGTATTTGCCCTAGGTACAGGTCAGGATTGTCGTTGACGTTCACTTCAAACAAGGAATTGTTGACAAACAATAATTGCTGGAATCAAATGAAAGGTCAATTAAAACTTGTTCTTACTATGGTAGTAAAGGAATAACCCTTGCAGCTGCATGTTGCAATAAGGATGTTTAATGAGATATTCTCAGTTTAAGATAATAAAGATTGCATAGCACAACTGCTGAACAAGAGGGATAATTCATGCAAGTTTGCATGTTGGTACAGTCAAAGGAGAAGGAGAACAGTGTATGTCTATTAACAGATGTCTAGAAGAATCCAGTTTATAACTTTTTAGTTCCTTGCGAAAAGGTATATAAAACAAATCTTATTTAAATTGTTCTTCTTGTTGGACAAGATTACCCTATCAAAAGCGTGGACTGTGGTTCTTGGGAGCCGGACTGGGGCGGTTGCCATGCAGACTTGATATGGTTACTGATACTTTCCTAATAACAATACCACACGCGTTGATCAACTCATATCCAAGACATTTATTGAATTATTTAAGATAGTTCACTGGCATTTTTTCTTTTCTTTTGAAAAATCATCCGTAATATGTCATATGATGGCGCTTTTATAAAAACAATGTATTTAACTCGTAACTAAGATATTAAAATAATCATTTCAGAGTTTAAACTGGCTGGGTGAAAAATCTTATGATGTTGAAATTCCCCTCAACCCGATCATTACATGAGGCTTTGTTAAGATTTTGTTTTAGCCCAACTGATATTGCTCAAGCAAATTAAAAAAAGTCTGTACAATTTCCATCACTGTTAACAGTTAAGTTAGCCGTGATTGAGCTTTTGATTTAAAAAAAAATCATTATTATTTAAGGTGGTGCTATCTTGCAAACAATAATAGCAAACCCGATCATAAACTCACAATAAGGATTGCAATAAAGTGCTGTTGTCTGTTTGAGTTAGACAGATATATAATATGTCTGCCTCATTTTATCCACAGTGGGAATCCAAAATAAAAACTCTGAAGCTAATTTGCTACATGGGGGTAATGGTACATGCTCTTTGAAGCCAAAACCAGATAAACTCAGGCGACTCACTTGACAAACTTTATGACATATATGAAAGTTCAACATAATCAAACATTTGTCCGTGGACTTCTTGGAGCATAATTGCCATCAAAGATTCTTAATTCATACAGTTAAATGGATAACTAGATGCTCATCAACATACTTTGAATATTGTGTGTAATTTAAATTTTAAGAAAAAGTTGTTTAAGTTGTCTTTTAAGTTACAACAACGGTATTAAAGCAATGTTCATATCCTGTTTCTTATCTAGGAATAGCTTTAGTATAAGAATTTTGTACAATTTTTAAAAATAAAGATCATTTTGTAACGGTATAGTTGTTGCTGTGCATATTACACTTGTGAAGTTAATGCTAAGCCTAATACAATGATTATGATGGAACTTGCTACATGTACCTCAGATATCAAAGAATTGAACAGCTTTTTTCTGCGTTTTATTATGAGGAATAGAATGGTTTTTCATCGCTGAATAAACTGTTTGGAAAATAACACCCATAAACACCAATGTCTTTGATACATAAATTAGGCGTAATTATCACGACATACATGTATACTGATGAAATGCAGAAAAATGCTATTCAATTCTTATAATTACAACCACACAGACAAAACTTACCTGTTATGCATGGCAAAGTTATTCTTTACCCTTGTGTATGAAATAAGTGTTAGTGTTAATTATATTTTTTGGTGAACATCATATTGTTGATGTTGAAGCCAAACAAACAAAACAAATGACCAATGAACAACGTCAATACAATTCCTGCCAAATATTTACCTCACTGTGCAAATTGTTTATAAAAAAAATGTAGCGGTCATGAATATTTTTTATTAAAACTCAAATATGGAGCCGTTCATCGTAAAATGAAAAACAGGAAACAGTATAGGTTTTTATCTCTTCCGAATACTGCCTAGACGTGAATGTAACAGAAGTTGTCATTATAAGATGATAACAAGGGCTGTTTGTAAAACATGCATGCCCCCTATATGAGCTATAAGTAGTAGTATCAGCCATTGTGTGAATACGTTTTTTGTCACTGTGAACAACGGTGGTGGTGATGGTGGTGGTGGTGAACCATTTTACTGTGTAATGTCACAGTGACCTTGACCCTTGACGTAGTGACCTGCAAATCAATAGGGGTTTCCTGACGGTCATGACCAATGTCCCTATGAAGTTTCGTGATCCCAGGCCTTAGCGTTCTTGAGTTATCATCCGGAAACCATTTTACTGCTTCAGGTAACTGTGACCTTGACCTTTGACCTAGTGACCTGAAAATTAATAGGGGTCANTTGCTATACAATGTTACCTCTTTGCAGGTTTGCTATACAATGTTACCTCTATGAAGATTTGCTATACAACGTTACCTCTATTCAGATTTGCTATACATTGTTACCTCTATGCAGATTTGCTAGACAATGTTACCTCTATGCTGATATGCTATACAATGTAACCTCTATGCAGATTTGCTATACAATGTTACCTCTATATAGGTTTGCTATTACAGTATTACCTTTCTAAAGGTTTGCTACTGTCATCTTATATCTAGGAAGGTTTGTTTTTTCAGTATGGCCCACTTTGCAGGTTTTCTATTTCATTCTTACCTATGTAAATGTTTGATTTTCTTGTATTGCTTTTATGAACTTTTGCTGTTCCAGTATAACCTATGTGAGGTTTTGTCATTCCAGTATAATCTATGTGAATTTTTGCCATTCCAGTATAACCTATGTGAAGGGTTGCTATTCCAGTATAATCTATGTGATGGTTTGCCATTCCAGTATATTCTATGTGAATGGTTGCTATTCCAGTATAATCTATGTGAATGTTTGCCATTCCAGTATGATCTATGTGATGGTTTGCCGTTTCAGTAAAATCTATGTAAATGTTTGCCATTCCGGTATAATCTATGTAAATGTTTGCCATTCCAGTATAATCTTTGGGAAGGTTTGCCATTTAGTATAATCTATGTGAATGTTTGCCATTCCAGTATAATCTATGTGATGGTTTGCCGTTTCAGTATACTCTATGTAAATGTTTGCCATTCCAGTATAATCTATGTGATGGTTTGCCGTTTCAGTATAAGCTATGTAAATGTTTGCCATTCCAGTATAATCTATGTAAATGTTTGCCATTCCAGTATAATCTATTTATTACTATTCCGGTATGAGATATGTGAGAGTTTGCCATTCAATATAATACATGTTAAAGTGCTGCATTCCATTATGGGCTATGTGATTTTTTTCTATTCCTGTGTTACGTTTGACATTCCACGATAACTTGTGTGCATTTTGCTTTGATAGAATAAACTATGTGAATGTTTGCCATTCCAGTAACCTATAATAAGGTTTGCCATTGCATTATTACATGTGTGAGTGGTTGTTATATCAGTTGAACATTTCCAGTATAATCTCTGTGGGGATTTGCTATTCCAGTATAAAATGTTTCAAGGTTTGATTTTTCTTTATGACTTATGTGACGGTTCGCTATTCCAGTATAACCTCTGTGAAGAATTGCCCATACAGAACATACCATGTGACGATTTGCTATTCCTTTATGACGTATGTGAAGGTTTGCTATTCCAATATAACCTATGTAAAGGTTTGCTATTCTAATAGAACCTATGTGCTAGTTTGTTTGCTATTCCAGTAGAGCCTACGCATGTTCACCTCGTAGTTTTCCGATGGCCACTGTGACATGGACGTGATCAGGGAGTACAGGGTGTCGCTGTAAACACAAACTCGTCACATGGTATTCATGTAATAAATGAGCCTCGCTCTGGGAAAACGGGGTTTTATGCATGTGCGTAAACTATCGTCCTGAATAAATGCATTCCACACAGGCTAATCGGGGATGACACTTTCCACTTTTATGTTATTTTGGGTTTAAGAAAGTCTCTTCTTAGCAAAATTCCAGTTTAGGCGGAAAGAGTCGTCCACGATTAGCCTTCAAGGTCTTCACACATGAATTAGGCCCAGTTTTACCAGAACGAGGATACTATGCAAATAGACCATGTATTAGCTGTATTAGTTAAGACTTTAATATTTCAAGGCAGGTATAGACATTCGACGTTTATTAATTTCATAACCAAACGGCAACAATACAACTTCAGCAATCAACTGTGATGTGAAACAGCGCATTTACGAAGTACACTGAATGTACATAGCATTTCAGCGTTACATGATTTCACTCTTATGACTCCCATCCATCATTTGCTGGGAACAGTTCACTATGTACAGACATGCAATGGGGAGATTTATGTTGTAAGCACATTTTTAGATGTTGCGTGTGTTACAACTCTTAACAAATGCATTATCTGTAATATCGAGTGATTTAAGCAGTGTATAATAATCAATGTGTTGTTCTGAGCTTTTGTTAATGGTTTGTTCTTGTATTTATGTCTTAAATCTATGGTATTGAGTCCATTAACGAACACATTAAAAGCAAAATACAACGACACTTATTGAGAAGAAAGCCGAACATGCTTTGTTACACCGCATATGTATGTTACACCGCATGATGANATAATTTTCAGCTAACTGTCACTTACTCACAAGGCGTCGGACATCTCCCGTTGCAGCTTTCCACAACAGCTGGCGCAACTGTGGAGAAGCACGTGGCTGCGAATAAACCGTAATGTATACGAGGACGTATTTCCCACGAAACCGATGTATGTGCATGTATATATACTAGTATATCAGTCTCGGCATGAATAAAATAACGGCTCGGCAAGCCTCTTCGTTATTACATTTTAAGCCTCTCTTGATATATTACAAAACGATTATAGTAACCTGTTATTCTTTATTTACCACACTAGCGATACAGAATACATAATAATCGTTTTTTCCCTTTTTTGAGTTGATTTTGAATACAAACAGCCCATGCTGGCAAAATCACTTTGTGGGTGTAGGATTCAGTACATAAAACTTACAATCATTTCCGCTCATTGAGCAGATTTTCTCGCCAGGTGGCACGTAAAAAACGGAGGATGCGCATGCACACTGGTCCAGTAAGGCGGCCTGTATGCATGACTTGAGGCAGGTCTCCTTGGTGTAGGCGGTCCGGAAGTCCCGTGCATACAGGTCCACCACGCCCGAGCCGCTCGTGCCGCAGTCAGCGTGGGGCGGGGGAAGGCGCTTATACTCGGTCTGTTGAGAAACGAATGAGAGATTTGCATTTACACCTTTAAACATCTCACAAATAATTATATACCGGAACATTCCTATTTCAAACTCCGAGCTTATAACACATAGCTCGAATGTTCACTTTTGTTTAGCAATTTTCGTATACAGGCATTTACAGACGTTAGAACTTTAAGGCGGGCACGTGTTACCTTGTCCAGTCCGATAGAGGTCTTCATCCCCGGCGGGAGTGACAGTCCCGCGTCTTCCGGTATGGGGTAGCTTCCCCGCTCGTGGATTACGATCTTCACCCCGGCGTCCTGGGCCAGGGCCGGCATGTATTCACTCTGCTCGATGTTCAGCTCGAGGGTGAGTCCTGCGACGACATGCATGCACACGATCATGCGAGACCATTGGGTATTTAGCGCATACGATAACCGTATAGTTGGTCTAGCTCATTTGTATTTTCGCATCAACTCGCATCAGTATCGCAGAGAAATATAAAGAAATATTCATGACTGTGGTGTTCCGGCGAATTGTATCGCACGAGCGTATTGTGTGCTACTGAATTTCACGAACCACGAGCTGAATACAAATGACACACAATAAATTAGTGCGGTATAATTTACCGGAACACAACAGTCATGTGCATGTATTTTTAAACTCATAATATACCTCCGTACGATGAAAAAAAAATATGTCCTTAAACAACGATTTTTTTTTTCATATGTTTTGAAAAGACGCGCTTGCATACATCTTAAGGCGTAAAAAAAATCAGAAAGTGAATAGTTCATGTCTAGAACTGGAACCGGTTTTTCCCGATGTCGTTCAGAACTTTACGGATATGCATTTATCGTGATAATCACCTGTAACATACGCAGAGTGGGTTATTTACTATACACATACAGTAGTCCGCCTTCGCTGTCGTTGAATACGGAAACAGATTTAACACCGCGAAATAAAAAAAATCCTCTTGGCCAGTTTGTATTTTAAAGTTCAAATAATATATTATGTCAGCAAGAAAGTACAAACAAATGCCCATGGAAGGCCCCGAACTGCTGCTACAGTAATGACGGTAATTGTCTTAAACAGCCTCATACCCACGAGAGGGTCCGCACCGGTACTTCCACATTCTAGAACAAGCACCCACGAGAGTCCCCGAAATAATACAACACTTTCTATGGTGAATATTCTAACTCAAACTCGCCAACATAAGCGGACCCGGGTAGTTCGTTGTCAATAGAGCTTGACAACACTAAGTATGGTAAATATTCTAGCATAAGCATGCGAGTTCCGCACTGCAACTATNGTGTTGTCAATACACAAGCATGCACTAACGAGAGGCCCCGCTCTAATACTGGAATATGGTAACAATATTCTAGTACAAACACGCACCCATGAGCGGACCCGGGTAGTTCGTTGTCAGTGGAGCTTGACCGTTGTCGAAAGCATTGAAGGTGTAGCAGTTGCCATACTTGTTGTTGCGAAGGTAGGTGAAGTTGCTGAAAACGAAATGCAAGGTGCCACATATTGGGTCCATTTGATTGTTTGAAATAGGACGAAATACACTGAAACTGCGCGACATTACGAATCGATGACCATTACTCTCGGCTAGCACTACAAGGTGCCCTTTATTGGGTTTATTGGGTTCAGTGGATTATTTTTAATAGATTGAAATACACTGAAACCACGCGACATTACGAATTGATGACCATTACTATAGGCTAGCATTTTGTTTCGTATTGAATGCACATGAGTGAAATTTATTTTACAGATGGCATCTTTTCCCGAAGTGCTTGTACGCGGCGCTTCAACGACTTACTCCGGCGAGCAGGCCATGCCCTGCCACGTGCACGAGATGATCATGTCCTCCTTCTGGTGTCCGTACGTCTGGAGCTCCTCGCCGCTCATGTTGGCCGCCACGTCCGAGTACGCCATGATGGCCACGTAACTGTCGTCCATGGAGCGGTAGAACGCCTTCGACATTTCCGTGTTGTTGCGCAGTACGTCCCACTTGTTGAACTCGTTCTCCGCCATCTGCGTCGAGATGTCGTTATCGCTGTAGTTGCCGGAAAGGGAATTTGCTGAAGAAAAAGAAGAACGCTGAGTATCCAAAACACACAACATACGATAATGATTTTGAGTTGTGAATAAAGTTAAGTACTGATCATGTGGTGATTCTACATTAAATTGCCTTAATTTTACATAATCATTCTAAATTATGGTAAACCAAGGTAAAGCAAGAACATATGTGTGGTTCTTGAGGAATCAGATCCATCAGATTTGTTCGGACACAGGCACTTAAATAGATGCAAAAATTGCACATATCATACAATACAAATAACTCAAGTCTCAACGAAAATGAGCAATTAAGAAAAGTGACGAACTTAAAAACTATACTGAATATTTATTGTTAATTTACAAATCCATTAATCGCAGAATTTTGATTTAAGTACATAACCGTGGTTGAAACAAATCATTTTTTTTTAAATTAATTTAATCAAATTTTAAGGGGGTTGGTGGGAAGCGTACGCCATTTTCTTTGCCTCCTAATCCGCCTTGATAATATGTTTAGATACGTAAAGTATGATTTACATATAAACATGCATACACAAGACATAAACTGCTGTAGAACAAGCAAACAAGATAAGAAAGCACCAGAACCAATAACAGGTCTGGCGATAGTCATTGTATTTCATGTACAGCGCACAAATCATGAACGTTCATAGATCAAAGACGTTCATAGAGTTCAGGGTTTATCTTACAGAAATACACGGTAAAAGAAACTATTTATTATTGGTATTGATTTGGAAAAAGTTATTTAGTTTTTTCAATGATTATTTGATGTTTTAAATTCAGTCATTGACACAACTAATATATTGCAACCCCGAAACGTTGTTATAAAGGACACGTTTGGAAAGCTCAGTGGAATTGTACTGGTTTGTTAAAAGCTGAATTTACCCTAATCAACTGTTATGACAATTCACCGCGTGCCTCCTCACATCCTAGTCCCATTAGTCAATTAACGGCTCTGGGTAATATATCGCACCCAGCTGACATGGCTATATCGAGCTACTCAATATGAATCGTCCTCAGAGGTATTAATATTTCGTCAGACCTATTAAACACTGAATAATTGGTCTCGATATGTTTTAATGAAAATGTGATCTGCGACTGAAGCTGAATTCGACTCATTAATAAAGTATTTAATGTTCCTGATTGCTTTGAAAAAAATTATATGTGAAGACTTGACAGGACAAACAAATGAAGCTTTTGTATGAGACTTCGCTGCATTTATTTTTCAATTACTATTCCTGATAGAATCAATATTAATGTTCAGATCATCCCATTAGAAATACGCACTTTGATTGGTTTAATGATTTTTTTAGTCACGATTTTGCAAACTTAATGATAACATTGTTTTGTTGAACTATACAAGTGATAATACGTCAGCAGACTATATTAGTTCTAGTCACAGTGTGAATTTAAAATTAGAATAATGGAAATAACCAAACACGAGCAGAGATCGTCCACCGTTCTGTTTTTCTACGTGCTAGTTATTGTCACTGAAATATAAACCGATAATTGATTAGCTACCATTGAACGGAGAGTTGCACGATGTGTCGCAATGGACTCGACCGAGCGGGTTTTCAAATTTTCAACCAAGAACACCACATATTTTACCAATGGCATAATTTTAATGCCATGAACGTAGGGTTTACCACTTTAAAATAATCAATGCAGTTATTGTCACTGAAATATAAACCGATAATTGATTAGCTACCATTGAACGGAGAGTTGCACGATGTGTCGCAATGGACTCGACCGAGCGGGTTTTCAAATTTTCAACCAAGAACACCACATATTTTACCAATGGCATAATTTTAATGCCATGAACGTAGGGTTTACCACTTTAAAATAATCAATGTAGTTATTGTCACTGAAATATAAACCGATAATTGATTAGCTACCATTGAACGGAGAGTTGCACGATGTGTCGCAATGGACTCGACCGAGCGGGTTTTCAAATTTTCAACCAAGAACACCACATATTTTACCAATGGCATAATTTTAATGCCATGAACGTAGGGTTTACCACTTTAAAATAATCAATGCAGTCTGGATGAGTGGACACATAACATATACAATTCTGACAACTTAGTTGTAATATAATACAACATTATACCTTGCAACTCATTAAACATGACCGCAATCAGCATATTTATATTTTAAGTGCTAAAATTATATATGAGATTTGTTTTTCGATGAATTTGGATAATCGGCAAAGGATGCGTTTGGCGTTAACAAAAGCGGTATGAAAGACACGCATCAGCAGCCAAAAAAATTCCATGCTGGAATACGATTTTCAATTAATGAGACCTGTATCCAATTAAATATTAAATAAAGGTGTATAGCCTGCACGAACAAGTTTACTCAAAGAAATGACTTTCACGTATGCTTTACGTTAACTTAAACGTTGACTTCAACTGTACATTAAATAAGTATTCTTTATCTTATTCTTATGAACGCCCGGAAAAAGACCAAACACTTGCTCCCCTACCCGTAAGTTCGTTTATGCGATCGTCCATGTAGTCGTCCTAGAGCATGTCGTACTAACTGCCATTAATATATCTTTTATAAGGTCGTTCTTATAGTCGTCAAATACCATATCGTCTTACCTACCAATTAGTCCGAGTATAGTCGTCATAGAACGTGTCGTCCTAACTTCCATGTCGTCCGTAAGGTCGTACTTTTAATCGTCATAGTCCATATCCTCCTCTTACCTACCAGTTCGTCCATGTTCGTCCGAGTATAGTCGTCATAGAGCATGTCGTCCTTACTTTCATTTCTTTCATGATGTCGCACTTGTAGTCGTTATAGAGAATGAAGTCGTACCTGTCATTTCGTTCATGAGATCGTTATAGTAGTCGTCGTAGACCATGTCGTCCTTGCCGAGGGTGAACACCTTGCTCATCTCATGGAACGGACCCGCCCTCATGTTGGCACTCTTCAGGGGGTTGATGTTGCAGACGGTGACGCTCGGGAACTGCAGGACCGGAACCGCCTGCACCTCTATCGACAGCTCCACCGGCCACCTGCCAGCCACACACAGGGAACACATGCTCAGCAATCGTTAAATATTAAGTATCGTGAGCTTTATTTTGACATGTATGTGCTTTAAATGCATTCGTTGTTGTTTATTAAAAGATGGTTATATACGTTTTTATGAATACACGCCCTGCATGATTTAACCATCCAATATTGAAATCTACATCGACTAAATGCGAAGCCGATTACCACACAAATTGTGATATGTTTTAGTTAACAGTGTTATTTCGTATCCGATCCCCGGCTCTGCCTATATTATAAATCTGACATTGTTGCTCGTACCGGAAGTATTTCTGGAAGAGCCACGTGATCTGCACGGCGAGCATGGCGAGCATAAAGAGGCACGTGACGGCCCAGACGACGCGCTTGAGACGGAAGTCTGCTTTATGGATCTTGGTGAGCGCGGTGAAGCTCGTCTCCTCGCAGAACTCGCTGTAGATCTGACTCGCGGACTTCCCCATCCATCGCCTAGCCGCCATCTTGCCCGCCGCATCAGCTGTCCGAGAAAACAGAGCGTGCGTGTGTGATTATACATGTATTGTTAAATAAACGCTATGCTTTTCAGTTAAAAAACAACAACAACATGCCCATAATTGATGTAATTATGTAATATGAACATTATTTCCATGTCCGTAGTCATTTAAGAAGTGCATCTTACTATTTGCTGTTTAAGCCATCATAATAAAAACATTGCAAATTTGTATTTTTTTTAACTTATCATGTTTTTGACGGTGGAAAAACGTTAAGTTTGTGCGTAGCGATGAGTACAACGTAAGAACAGTTTGAAAACCTCGATACTTTGCTGTTTAAGCCTCGTTATTAAAAAAAAAATGAAATTTTGTAAAATTTGAACTTTACAAGATTTTTTACGGTGAAAGCACGTTTATTTTGTGGGAAGCGATGACGGTAGTTCAGTTATAAAAGCTCGATACTTTGCTGTTTAGGCATTGTTATTAAAAAAATAAAAAAATAAAATAAAAAAAAAAACATTTGTAAAATTTTAACTTTGCAAGTTTTTGACGGTAAAAACACGTTTATTTTGTGTGTAGCGATGAGTACAACGTTAGAACAATTTAAAAAGCGCGATACTTTGCTGTTAAAGCATCGTAATTAAAAAAATTGCAAATTTGTAAAATGTGAACTTTGCATGTTTTTGACGATTAACACACGTTTATTTTTGCGTAGGGGTGATTTCAACGTAAGAACAGTTAGGAAAGCGCGATACTTTGCTGTTTAAGCAACGTAATGAAAAAATGAAAATTTGTAAAATTTGAACTTTGCATGTTTTTGACGTTGAACACATGTTTATTTTGTCTGTAGCAATGAGTACAACGTAAGATCAGTTCGAAAATCTCGATACTTTGCTGTTAAAGCATCGTAATTTAACAGTTGCCAATTTTTAAAATTTTAACTTGGCATGTTTTTGACGGTGAAAACACGTTTATTTTGTGTGTAGCGATGCGTACAACGTAAGAACAGTGCGAAAAGCTCGATACTTTGCCGTTTAAGCATCATAATAAAAAAAAAATGCAAATTTGTTAAATTTATACTTTGCATGTTTTTGACGGTAAAAACAAGTTTATTTTGTGTGTAGCGATGCGTACAACGTAAGAACAGTGCGAAATGCTCGATACTTTGCCGTTTTAAGCGGGACTGTACGATTTTGTCAAATATTTATGAATTTTTGTTAAATGTGTTAAAAATGAGTATACATATATTTCAATATATATTATAATAAAAGTTAAGAAGAACATGTGTCGAAAAATGCGAAATTAGCCAGATATTTAAATCCGAAATCGAAATTGGCTTCCAGCCGAATTCGCCAGCATATACATCACGCATGTACAATGTGAATCTAAATTTAGTTTTAGCGCAGATTCGTTCCTACGACACAAAGACACAATTTTGTTTCCTAACAAATACGAGTAGAAGTGTCGGCATCGGCTTTAACCAGCGCTAACTTGTCTTTGCTGCATTTTATGAAATTCGTCTTCAATGTATAATTTTTCTTGCCTATTTTGTGTTATTGTAACATATTTGTATCAATATATNCGATACTTTGCTGTTAAAGCATCGTAATTAAAAAAATTGCAAATTTGTAAAATGTGAACTTTGCATGTTTTTGACGATTAACACACGTTTATTTTTGCGTAGGGATGAGTTCAACGTAAGAACAGTTAGGAAAGCGCGATACTTTGCTGTTTAAGCAACCTAATGAAAAAATGAAAATTTGTAAAATTTGAACTTTGCATGTTTTTGACGGTGAAAACACGTTTATTTTGTCTGTAGCAATGAGTACAACGTAAGATCAGTTCGAAAATCTCGATACTTTGCTGTTAAAGCATCGTAATTTAACAGTTGCCAATTTTTAAAATTTTAACTTGGCATGTTTTTGACGGTGAAAACACGTTTATTTTGTGTGTAGCGATGCGAACAACGTAAGAACAGTGCGAAAAGCTCGATACTTTTCCGTTTAAGCATCATAATAGAAAAAAATGCAAATTTGTTAAATTTATACTTTGCATGTTTTTGACGGTAAAAACAAGTTTATTTTGTGTTTAACGATGCGTACAACGTAAGAACAGTGCGAAATGCTCGATACTTTGCCGTTTAAGCATCGAAATGAAAAAATGCAAATTTGTTTAATTTAAACTTTGCAAGATTTTGACGGTAAAAAACACGTTTATTTTGTGTGTAGCGATGAGTACCACGTTATAACAGTTCGAAAAGCTCGAGATTTTAGTGTTTTAGTTAGGATTGTTAGTATTGAAAATGTTTGAAGTTATCAGATGTTGAGTTTTATTTGTATAATAAATAATGAACAAGCTGGAGAATGAAATTGTGGTATTGATAATGTGCACATCAAATTACATAAAATTTTCACCACTTCAATAAATAATAAAACACAGTATTGTATTACATTCTTATTGCTATGCTGACTGAATACGTGTTTCTTATTTATACTTTATTAAGATCAACTTTTATGACAGTAGAGAAGCAACAAGAATGTATTGTCTTTTAACTTTTCTTGGAATGGAAATAAAATGTTCACACATAAAATGTATTCCAGGAAGATGTCTGTTTACGTAAATACGTTTTGACTTGTAAAATACAATACAAGTACAGAATCGAGTGTTTAAATCGTAATTTTACACGTTCGGAATTTGAGTACATTCTGAGTGTTTTGTTAATTGAATTGTGTTATCACAACCCCATTTTATATTGCTCACGAAAAACTAAATGATGAAGGAAGGACATATTATTTGCTTCAGTCAAATATATGAAAATTGCTATTTGCTTGCACCAAACATTTCTGTCATCTAGACGAAAGAAATAATCGGGCCAGTTAGATAATGGTCAATGTGACTGTTGATGAATCGGGCCCGTTAGATAATGGTCAATGTGACTGTTGATGAATCGGGCCCGTTAGATGATGGTCAATGTGACTGTTGCTGAATCGGGTCCGTTAGATAATGGTCAATGTGACTGTTGATGAATCGGGCCCGTTAGATAATGGTCAATGTGACTGTTGATGAATTGGGCCCGTTAGATAATGGTCAATGTGACTGTTGATGAATCGGGCCCGTTAGATAATGGTCAATGTGACTGGGCCCGTTAGATAATTGTCAATGTGAATGTTGATGAAAATATTAAAAAAGAAAAAAAACGTTCTGCTTAATTACGTTTTTATGGGGGTATTATGCTGAAATTGTGTGTGTAGCTTACTTGAAGACCTAATACGCGATTGCGCTATGATTAGTTTTATTTAAATTAGACGAATATGTTAAACGTTGAATACCTTGAAAATACCTTATGAAATTGTCATGTTTACTTTGGTTTCCATTATTTTCTCTGCCATTATTTGAACAACAAATAATTACATCGTTCGCAGATCTACAAAATACCGTTAGGGCCATCGTGGTTACACATTGAGAGAGGGCGAAATGCGAGAACGCGATAGTACGATGGCGACAATGCGACAATACGATGACGACAGTGCGACAATACGATGGCGACGATGCGATAGTACGATGGCGAGAATGCGAGAACGCGATAGTATGATGGCAACAATGCGACAGTGCGATGACGACAGTGCGACAATACGATGGCGACAGTGCGATAGTACGATGGCGACTATGCGACAATTCGATAGTGCGATAATACGATGACGACAGTGCGACAATGCGATGACGACAGTGCGACAATACGATAGCGACAGTGCGATAGTACGATGGCGACAATGCGAGAATGCGAGAACGCGATAATACGAAGGCGACAATGCGAAAATACGATGACGACAGTGCGACAATACGATGGCGATAATGCGATAGTACGATGGCGACAATGCGATGATACGATGGCGACAGAACGATATGACTATTGCATTGTCGCCATCGTACTATCACACTGTCGCCATCATTTTGTCGCACTGTCGCATTGTCGTCATCGTACTATCGCGTTGTCGCATTGTCTCCATCGTACTATCGCATTGTCGCAATCGTATTGTCGCACTGTCGTCATCGTATTGTCGCATTGTCGTCATCGTACCATCGCGTTCTCGCATTCTCGCCCTCTGGATTTTAATGTGTAAACCACAATGGCCCTGACGGTATTCCGTACAGATCAATGTAAGCCAGACCTTTTAAACGGGCGTAGTATTTCGGACACGTTGGTACTCTTGTTTACCATTTAATTAAGTTTGGTCTTCTACACATAATTTGGCAGGCTTCAATGTTGATGCATAATTATTGAAAAGCGTTTATAAATGGTGATCTTTTAAACATTCATGCTGTATCTTACATTTCAGAATTATATTAAACGTGCGTTACATGGGTGATGCCATGCTTTCCGTTTAACTGTATTGCAGCGTTGTTTAGCCTTTATCAAAATCCATTAATGCCTGAATATCATTAGATTTTTTGATTTTTTTTTGCTAAATCGTGTTGAAAAAAAAAGCCTAAAACTTATTAAGACACTGTCATGGTTGTTCCGGCGCAAGGACGCATTTTTTCCTCATAGACACATTTGTCTATGAGGTGAAATTATCGCATGAACTAAATCGTTCTCGTGAATTCGATGGCACGCCTTTTCGACGTAACATCACAGGCTGGCGCAAGTACTCACTTCCCATGTGTTAATCGGAATAAACGCATGGCGGTTTTTCTACATCAGAATTAGCGGCTTGCGCACGGTTCAGTCTACGTAATTTCTACAGATAGCATACCTTTTGACGTCGCGTCAGACGCCATCTTATCGAGCAGAGCGTGTATCGACTGCAGCTCCTTTTTCTCGTTGGGTGCAGGGTCCGAGGTCCGGGACGTCATCAGCGGCTTCACACGCACCTGACGCACACCTGGTCTCCCCGCCTTCTTGTCCGGAGCGCTCTTCTTTTCCGCTGTAACATCAGAAGCCCGAATTTGTATATCAGTATGTGCTTTTCACCGCCACCACCACAACCTACTACTACCACTGCTACTGCTACTGCTACCTCTTACTGCTACTGCTGATGCTGCTGCTGCTGCTACTGCTACAGTAACTGCTGCTGCTTCTGCTGCTACTACTACTTCTACTACTTCTACTATTATTACTGCTGCTACTGCTGTTGCTGCTACTGCTACTGTTGNCCCCAAATTTTGAAAACGTAATAGCTATGGCTGTAGTGTTAGTAAAGTTAATTTAAGCAATTTTCTGTTTCCCGCAGGGACTGGTGACAACGTTTACATATTTATCATGCACAGTCGTCCTGAAATCGTGATCATTAACCAGTGGTTGCAGTAACCTCAATAACGTTGTGCCTTAAACAATCCACGTGTTTTTGTTGGAACAACGGCATGATCAGTTTTAGAAGCATCTTCAAACCACATACGCTCTAGAAAATAACCATCAATGTCACCTTGGATGCATAAACCAAACGGGTTTAATTATATTACCCGTCTATTTGCCATAGTCGTAAGGCCCTCTTAATGTATAAACTCTTCTTTGAAACATACGAGCTAAAAAATCGCCGGCTGCAACCGTAAATATTTGGTTAATTAGAATCCTAACATCGTTTGTTTGCGTGTGTTTCAAGGCTTAAAGTACATTAGACTAATGCAGTCGTTTCTGTCAAATATTGATTTAATCCCCATTAAATTTCTTTGAGTGTAGTCTGCTTCTACGATAGCATTCTGGTTAATATGAACTTTTCAAGACTTTGGCAAGGAAAGGTAACTGGGTAAAGTGAACAGGATTTGTCTACCGTTATATTTCCTGTATACGTTTATTCCCGTTTCTTTCTTATTGTGACATATTGGTATTTGTCTCTAGACTATGACATGATGTATTAAAATGATTCAGCCACTTTACGAACCCTCGAACGTTCTTCGTTTCTTTATAAAAGTAGTTGACTTTATTTGAAAGGGAAGTACTTATAGAAATTAACATATTGAAAATGCGAGCACAACCACAACTGTAGATATGATCTGGTCAATACACGAACTTACGCCTATGCAGATATGTGCTTCCAAAAGTAATAATCTTGAAGTTTAATTTTATTCAAATTCATTTGGAAATTATTTTATTTACGTGAAAACATCAAATACATGTTTTATTGTCGTAAATGCAAAGAATAACTTGAACACGCTGGACGTTTAAAAAACTGTTAAAATGAGAAAAAAAAAATACCAATTTATGAAAAACATATATATAAATATATTTAGTCGAAACATAATATAACATAAAATTCTCAATCAACGCAAACATGACTTACTTGCCACGTTCATCCTTGCTATATATGTTTCTGCGCGTTGTGATCCGAGATCGTTTTCTAGTACTCCTTTTTCCAGTAATGAATGTTTACTAATTGCCAGCAAGTTTGCACTAGAACTTAATTATTTCTGACATCGATTTCATCTCCCATGACGATAAATAAAAGTAGGAATCGAACATTAAAAATAATATAGACAAACATTCCGTGAGGCTTAATCGTCACGATTCCGCACGAGCCATTGGTGACTTAATTGATGTTACTGGTTTATGGACGTCTGTCAGGCACTATCTATTCATCAAACCTTATATACAATACCATTTTGCAATAATTCAATGTTTATTTTATACTATGACACTTGCATACGTAAAATTGGTAACAAAGAAGTGCATATATACACTTGGTAACATACACATGTTTATGTATACTTGGTAACATACACATGCTTACGTACACTTGGTAACAGTCACATGGTAAAATACACTTGATAACAAAACAGATGTAAATATACAAATGGTAACACTCACATATATGTGTACGCCTATTTAGGTTGTGTTTATAGAATAAATGTATGTTAAAATTAATACAATAGGTATAAGTATGAGTACTCCTCTTAAATATTATTATTACGGTTAATATGTATTTCCTGTTGTAAACTATTTATTGACACTACTTATGTAATTATTTTCTAAAAAAAGATTTGTAACCTCGCTTACTCATAATTTCATGTGCGTGTTATAATTATGTATATATGTTTATAAATGTTGTAATTATATTGCTTGTACTAAAATGTGTCCACATGGGCCATTGGCCTTCAGGAAAGGATGTCAATAATATCAATAGATAGCTTGTAGAATTCACATGTACATGTATGCAAACACTTGATAACAGTAGTTACACTTAAATGTTTACATACACTGGGTAATATTAACATATATACAAACACTGTGTTAACAGTTCAATGGATACATACTCTTTGTAATAGTAATATGTACAAGCATGCATACACTTGGTGACTGTCACATGTGAACATATACAAACACGTAGTAATAGTCCCATGTACATGTATACATACACTTGGTAACAGTCTCAGGTACAAATACACATACTTTTGGTAACAATCACATGTACATTTATACATACACGTGGTAACAATCACATGTACATTTATACATACACGTGGTAACAACCACATGTATATTTATACATACACTTGGAACAGTCACATGTACATGTATACATACACTTGGTAACAGTCACATGTAAATGTTTACATACACTTGGTAACAATCACATGTAAATGTTTACATACACTTGGTAACAGTCAAATGTAAATGTTTACATACACTTGGTAACAGTCACATATAAATGTTTACATAAACGTTGTAACCGTCACATGTAAATTTATACATACACTTGGTGAAAGTCAAATGTAAATGTTTACAAACACTTGGTAACAATCACATGAACATTTATACATACACGTGGTAACAATCACATATACATTTGTACATACACGTGGTAACAATCACATGTACATTTATGCATTCATTTGGTAACAGTCACATGTAAATGTTTACATACACTTGGTAACAGTCACATGTAAATGTTCACATACACTTGGTAACAGTCAAATGTACATTTATACATACACGTGGTAACAGTCACATGTACATTTATACATACACCTGGTAACAGTCACATGTTCATTTATCCATACACGTGGTAACAATCACATGTACATGTATACATACACGTGGTAACAGTCACATGTACATTTATACATACACGTGGTAACAATCAAATGTACATTTATACATACACGTGGTAACAGTCACATGTACATTTATACATACACGTGGTAACAATCAAATGTACATGTATACATACACGTGGTATCAGTCACATGTACATTTATACATACACGTGGTAACAGTCATATGCACATGTATACATACACGTGGTAACCGTCACATGTACATACGCGTGGTAACAGTCAAATGCACATTTATAAATACTTTTGGTAACATTCACATGTACATGTAACATTCACATGTACAATGTACACATACATTTGGTAAGAGTCACATGTACATGTATACATAACCTTGGTAACAGTCACAGGTACATGCACACATACACTTGTAACAATAACATGTACATTTAAACATACACGTGGAAACAATCACATGTACATTTATACATACACGTGGTAACAATCACATGTACATTTATACATTCACTTGGTAACAGTCACATGTAAATGTTTACATACACTTGGTAACAGTCACATGTAAATGTTCACATACACTTGGTTACAGTCACATGTACATTTATACATACACGTGGTAACAGTCACATGCACATGTATACATACACGTGGTAACAATCACATGTACATTTATACATACACATGGTAACAGTTACACGCAGATTTATAAATACTTTTGGAAACAGTCTTATGTAAATGTTCACATACATTTGGTAATCGTTGAGTCACATATACATGTATACATAAACTTGGCAACAGTCACAGGTACATGCACACATACACTTGTAACAGTCATATGTACATGTATACATACACGTGGTAACAATCACATGTACATTTATACATAAACGTTGTAACATTCACATGTACGTGTATACATAAATTTGGTAAAGGTCACAGGTATATGTATACATACACTTGGTTACAGTCACAGGTACATGTATACATACACTTGGAAACAGTCAAAGGAACATATACACATACAATTGGTAACATTCACATGTACATGTACACATACACTTGGTTACAGTCACAGGTACAAGTACACATACACTTGGTAACAGCCACAGGTGCATGCACACATCTAGTTACATGTAAACATACACTTGTCAAAAGTCACATGTAAACATATATTAAGTAAGGGTCCGAGGAACATATATACACACACTTGGTTACAGTCACAGGTACATGTATCCATGCATTTGGTAACAGTCACAGATACATTTATGCATACATTAGGTAAGAGTCACATGAGCATGTATATACACACACTTGGTAACAGTCAACTGTCACAGGTACAAGTGTACACAGACTTGGTAACAGTCATATGTTCAAGTATACATACATTTGGTAAAAGTCACATGAACATGTATAACTACATTTGGTACCAGTCAAATTTACATGTATACATACACTTGGTAAGAGTCACATGAATATGTATACATACATTTGATAACATATTTTTTTTACATTTATACGTACACTTAGTAACAGTCACATGCACAAGTATCCATACATTTGGATACATTTGGTAAGGGTCACAGGTACATGCACACATACACTTGGTAACAGTCACAGGTACAAGTACACATACACTTGCTAACAGTCACAGATACATGTACACATATATTTGATAACAGTCACATTAACATGCATACACGTATTTGGTTGAAGTCACGGGTACCTTTATATATACATTTGGTAACAGTCACAGGTAAATCTATACATGCATTTGGTAACAGTCACATGTACAAGTACACATACACTTGGTTACAGTCACAGAAACATGTACACATTCATTTGGTAACAACCACAGGTACATGTATATATGCATCTGGTTACAGTCACAGGTACATGTACACATACATTTGATAACATTCACATGTACATGCATACATGCATTTGATAACATCCACAGGTATATCTATACATGCATTTGATAACAGTCACAGGTAAATTTATACATGCAACAGTCACATGAACATCTATACATACACTTGGTAACATGAATCCATGCATTTGACACAGTCACAGGTACATCTATACATACACTTGGAAACAGTCACAGGTTGATGAATACATGCATTTGGTATCAGTCACATGTAGGAGTACACAACCACTTGGTAAAAGTCACATGTACATGTATACATACACTTGATAACAGTCACATGTAGGGGAACACAACCACTTGGCAACAGTCACATGTACATGTATACATACACTTGATAACAGTCACATGTAGGGGTACACAACCACTTGGTAACAGTCACATGTACATGTATACACACACTTGATAACAGTCACAGGTACATGTACACATAAATTTGGTAACACTAATAGGTACATGTATCCATGCATTTTGTAACAGTAACAGGTACATGTATACATACATTTGGAAAGGGTCACATGTATATGTATATTTACATTTGGTAAGGGTCACATGTATATGTATTAATACATTTGGTAAAAGTCACAGGTACAAGTACACAACCACTGGGCAACAGTCACATGTACATGAACACATACATTTGGTAACAGACAGATGAACATGTATACAAACAATTGGTAACAGTCACAGGTCAAGTATACATACACTTGGTAACAGTCAGTTGTACAAGTATACATACATATGGTAACAGTCACATGTACTTGTACACAAACATTTAATAACAGTTACATGTACATGTATACATGTATTTGGTAACAGTCACAGGTACATCAATACATGCATTTAGTAACAGTCACATGTACATGTATCCATTCATTTGGAACAGTCACAGGTACATCTATACGTACACTTGGTAACAATCACAGAAACTTGAATACATGCATTTGGTAACAGTCACATGTACAGGTACACAACCACTTGGTAACAGTCACAGGTACATGTATACATAAACTTGGCAACAGTCACAGGTACATGTATAGATACACTTGGTAACAGTAACATGTACATGTATACATACACTTGGTAACAGTCGCATGTACATGTATACATACACTTGGTAACAGTCACATTAACATGTATACATACACTTTGTAACAGTCACATGAACATGTATACATTCACTTGGTAACAGTCGCAAATACATGTTTACATATATTTGGTAACAGTCACATGTACATGTATACATACAATTGGTAACAGTCACATTACATGTATACATACACTTGGTAACAGTTACATCAACATTTATACATACATTTGGTAACAGTCACATTTATATGCATACATACACTTGGTAACAGTCACATGAACATGTATACATACACTTGGTAACAGTCACAGGTACATGTACAAATACACTAGGTAACAGTCACATTAACATATATCCATGTATTTGGTATAATCAAAGGTATATTTATACATACACTTGGTAAGAGTCACATGTACAAGTAAACATACATTTGGTAACAGTCGCATGTAATGTACACATACATTTGATAACAGTTACATATTCATTCATTCATTCATTTATTTCATATTTTAACAATTTGTAAAACATGGTGCATAAAGCATATATTACACATAAAATAAGTTGTATCTGATTATGGCATAAGAAATAGCAAATATATAATTTAAATAGCATCACAGTTGATAAATCAAGCATACAGAGATACAGGTTTATAAATTTCAACAAATTTAATAACGTATACAAATTTGAGACAGTAAAATTAATAATATTATTATTGGTAAATAATTGTTAAATACATATATATATGTGTACTACAGATTTAAACCATGTCACAAATATTAAAATACAAGGATAGCACAAAAAAGGAAGTAAATCCTTATTTCCGTTGTGGTCCTTACTTATACATGTATCCATTCATTAAGTATAAGTCACAGGTACATCTATACATGCATTTGGTAACAGTCACATGAACATGTATACATACACTTGGTGACAGTCAAAGGTACAGGTATACATGCATTTTCAACAGTCTTACATCTATACATACACTTGTACATGTACAAATACACTTGTGAACAGTCACATGCACTTGTATACATACACTTCGTAACAATCACATGTTCATGTATACATATTTTGGTAACAGTCACATTTACATGTATACATACACTTGGTAACAGTCACAGGTACATGTATACATACACTTGGTAACAGTCAAAGGTACAAGTATATATATATTTGGTATCAGTCACATGTACATGTATACATACACTTGGTAACAGTCACAGGTACATGTGTACATACACATGGTAACAGTCACATGTACATGTATACATACACTTGGTTACAGTCACAGGTACATGTATACATACATTTTAAACAGTCAGTCACAGATACACGTATACATATATTTGGTAACAGTCACAGGTACATGTATCCATGCATTTGAAACAGTCAAAGTTACATGTATACATACACTTGGTAACAGTCACATGTATTTGTATCCATACACTTGGTAACAGTTACAGGTACATGTATCCATACATTTGGTAACAGTCGCATTTACATGTACACACACACTTGCTAACAATCACATGTACATGTATCCATAAATTTGGTAACAGTCACATTTACATGCATACACACACACACTTGGAAACAGTCACAGGTACATGTATACATACATTTGGTAACATTCACATTAACATGTACACAAACACTTGGTAACAGTCACATGTACATGTCTACATACACTTGGTAAAAGTCACATTATATGTATACATATATTTGGAAACAGTCACATGTACACGTAACCATACACTTGGTTACAGTCACATGTACATGTATAAATACGCTTGGTAACAGTTACATTTACATGTATACATACGCATGGTAATATAAACATGTATAAATAGATTAGGTAACAGTCACATTTATACGTACACTTTAAAACATACACATGTATATTTTACTTGGCGACAATAATATGTATACATACTCTGGGTCACTGTCGCATGTATACTTACACTTGATAATATACACACATATATTTACACTATTTATACATACTCTGGGCCACTGCCACATGTATATATATATTCTTGGTCATATACACATGCATACATACACTTGCTAACACACACATGTATATGTGCGTGTGATCACTGGCACGTGCTGATTTCTACTCATGGTCACATACACACGTATATACATAGCTTTGTTCGCAGACACATGTATACTTAATCTTGGTCACAGTCACATGAACGCATACATGTACATATCTGCTCAATGTCACAAGTTACCGGTCACTTTGTCACAAACACACGGCTGTAAAGCGACCATGACGAATGAATATAATAATAGCATATTAGCCTCTGAATGTTTATGTTTTTTATAAAAAATAATCAAAGAGGAATTATGTTCGTGTTAAAAAAAGAAAACCACATGAGTGTAGTAAGCCGTGGTTTTATTCGTATCCGAGTGTTCATCTAACTTTAAAACCAAGTGAGCGGTGACTTTTCTACAACGAAAAGACATTTTCTCTGCATTGTCATACACGTCCTACCTATACGGATATATTGGGGAGTGAATACATTCAAAGGAGATTCAAAAAAAGATAACACAAAATATACAGATACATATACACGCGTACACTAGTATACCGAAACCTGTAAAGTAGCTAATGGCAGAGATACCTAACGCGTGTCGTCAAAATATTTATGAAATACATTATGTTCATTTCGTCAAAGACGCATGTCAACTTTTATTAGGTCGCAGTCAAATTAAGCACTAATATTCGTAGCACACAAACGTATTAAATACACTTGTTAACATACGCATGTATACATTCACTTGGTAATTTAGACATTTATACGGACACTAAGTAAAAAACACTTGGTAACATACACATGTATACATACACTTGGTAACATACGCATGTATACATACACTTGATAACATACACATGTATACATACACTTGGTAGCATACGCATGTATACATACACTTGGTAACATACGCATGTATACAAACACATTTATACATACACTTGGTAAAATGCACATGTATACATACACTTGGTAACATACACATGTATACATACACTTGGAAACATATACATGTATACATACACTTAGTAACATACACTTGGTAGCATACACATGTATACATATACTTAGTAACATACGCATGTATACATTCACTTGTTAACATACGCATGTATACATACACTTGGTAACATACACATGTATAAATATACTTAGTAACATACGCATGTATACATACACTTGCTAACATACGCATGTATACATACACTTGGTAACATACACATGCATACATATACTTGATAACATACACATGTATTCATACACTTGGTTACATACGCATGTATATATACACTTGGTAACATAGGCATGAATACATACACTTGGTAACATACGCATGTATACATACACTTGGTAACATACACTTGCATACAAACACTTGGTAACGTACACAGGCATACATACAATTGGTAACATAGGCATGAATACATACACTTGGTAGCATACGCATGTATACATACACTTGGTAACATACACATGCATACATACACTTGGTAACTTACACGTGCGTGCATACACTTGATAACATACACTTGGTAACATACACTTGGTGACGTTTACATTTATAAGTACAATTGATAACATGCGCTCGATTGGTCATTGTCGGCTCGCGTACTACTAAAATGTACCCCGGGTACAATTAAGTATACTTCCTTGTACCCCGGGTACGGTAAATATACTAAAATGTACCCTTCCGATATAAGACTGTACCATAGTTGTATTCCCGCCCAAAATCCGATGTCGTAAAATGCGTTACTGATACGAAAACAACTTCTATTTAATATAAAACTGCATCAACATGCTTATGAGTATAAGTTTCGATTATATAGTGGCCATTTAACAGAAAATTGACATAGATATGAACATATTTATTTATTTTTTAATAGCCGACAGCGACAGATTTAGCGTTAAAATATCCGGGTACGTTTTAGTATATTTACCGTACCCGGGGTACAAGTAAGTATACTTAATTGTACCCGGGGTACATGTAAGTAGTACCCGAGCCGACAATGACCAATCGAGCATAACATGCACATGTATACATACACTTGGTAACATACGCATGGTAACGTACACGTTCATACGTACAATTGGTTATATTCTATGACATGCAAAACTTAAACTTATTATTTTGCTCAGTATAATAGACAAATGGGCTTGTGTGTTTTAAACAGTAATAAACAGAATACCGGAATACAATATAGATAAAGAAATTGGAAGGCTGCCGTGAATAATGTTTTGCTAGTACGCAAAACCTTTTTACGAAAGACCTCAATTTTAACACCAAAATAAAAAAGGCATGTATCATTTTACATCATGTTTTCACAAATATTGATCAATATTATACCACGAACAAGTTTATATTTCATACGAAATGTAAACGTGATTAATGACATATTTATATCGACACTTTGACCATTTTAAATGACAATGCATTTTTCGGTTTTCACTTATAGTAATTCAGTATGACCCACCAGTAAATTTTGGTCATGTTTTAGAAAATTGCTCGGACTGGCTGGTAGATAATTAGTTATCCTTGCACCTAGGGAAAACTGAATATATTCTGTTCGGCCCAAAACGAAATTTAAGTTAGCAAGGGTCTTCACAAGTCACGTGTAATGGTCATAAGATAAATAGTACTAAACAAGTTGAGTACTTAGGACAACCAGTGGATTGTTTTTTATCAGGTGAAACTATTGTACAAAATATTATCTCTAAGGTCAATTGTAATCTTAAATTTTTGAATAGACATAATAGTTGTCTGGATTTTGACACATGTATAGTGTTATTATCTGCACTCTTACAGTGTCACTTCGATTGTTCTTGTTCATCCTGTTACGAAGGTCTGAATAAAGGTCTAAAATCTAAACTCCAAATTGTCCAGAACAAGATAATCAGATTTATAAAAGGTTACTCTCCAAGACATTCTATTACCTGGCAGGACTATGGTCAACTGAATATGTATAATGTAAGCAATAGAGTAAACAGCTTAGGCTAAATCACATGCTTAAAGTCTATTATAAGACATGTCCTTCATATCGTAGGGAAAACTTTGTTAATAGCTCTAAAGCAACCAAGCAATTAAACTTTATTTTACCTAGTGTCCACAATACATCTCGTAAACAGACTTTCTTTCATACTGGACCAAGAGACTGGAACTCTCTCCCTGACAATATTAAAGGTGTACACAAATATTGCTAAGTTCAAACAATTAGTGAAAAAGCACCTTCTTGAACGACAAGTATCAGAAACTAAATGTGACTTTTTATTTTATTAATACTACATGTGAATGTTGCAACAATCATCTGTGATAACCGTGTTAAATTGTGATATTATGCATAATAAGATGAACGCATAATTTTAATAATCCTGTTTTGTACCAAAATCTTAATTGTTAATTGTTGATGTTTGTTTGTTCATATGAGTATGCATCTTTGAATCACTTTGCTTTTTTTCGGGGTGTGTTTTATGGACCCTATTTGAAATAAGCTATCAGCTTAGTGGGTTATCCATAGGTCCTTAGCATTCATGCTCATATGAACCTACTTGAGTTATAAAACATCCTCTTGGTTAAAAGTATGCATTCAGGAACAACATTTTATTTGATGCTTTTAAATTGGTATTTTAAATCAGCTTAGTTTTAATTCTTTGAAATCTGTGATATATTCTATGTCTCATGTGTCATATATTTGTATGTGCTAATGATCTTAAATGTAAATAAATAAATAACCACCGTCTATGTTCTAATAGATATGAGTAAGTTATGAATACGTTATTTCTTACTTTAAACGTATATTTCTGTCAATATTGGGAGCATGTATAATCGTATAAGTAATCAACAGGTGTTTTAGAAATAGAGAATAATAGGTTAGTCTTGATTATAGATCAGGTTTATCATGCGAGGCTTAGAAAACAAAAAGCACGAGCCTTGGCGAGTGCTTTTTCGTTTTTCGTTTTCGTGCCTCGCATGATAAACCTGATCTATAATCACCACTTACCTATTATTCAATTTATCCCACTTTTTATTCAGTAAACCTTTTTATTTAAAAAAAAGGTTTAACTTGATATTTTCGCTTGATATATGACGTCATTTTGTCGAAAATATGACGTCATTTCGTGCCGTGTATTATAGCAGAAATTTAATCAACCGAAATCGCTGTAAAAGTGGGATAAATATTTTAAGTCAGCATTACATTAACGCCGCAAGTGATATGCAGTCTGTATAATCTTTTTACGACAAAGTAAATAAATACCGTAAAGTGGAATCGATAGTACAACCTTAAATGAAAGTATGAAGAGGTTGTAACGCGTTTCATCGATAATTTGGAAACGCGTATTCTACCGACATAGTGTTTAGCAAATGTTAAACATGCGTGATGTAGTGGTTACGAGTTAGCCTTTGCTCCTAGAGGTCTATATATCTAGGATCGGTTCGATCCCCATGACAGGCACAAGTGATACATATCGATGGTTGTTAAAATATATTATTGTTTTAAACAGTGAATTATATAATATGAATCGGAAATATTTGCTTGAAAACCACAGGAAAGTATAGCATGTGTGTGCGTCAGAAGTCTTCAGCTCAGATCAATGTTTGTGAGTTGTCTCTCTTTGCCAAGCCACATAACGTCCATGGTATTGGGTCATGTAACGTTTTCCACGGCCATAACCCCCCCCCCCCCATTTTTTTTTATATATAAATACAATAATTATATATGTTTCAATTGTAACTACTTAAATTGGCTTAGAATGCCGATAAACTGTATGACTTGGTTAATTGACTGCCTTCATAGAACACACTGCAATATTGTGAAACACATAAAGATTCGATGAATAACTTGCAAAAGAGCAAAGGGGCATAATCCTCAAGGGAAGGGAGACAATTATAAGTTATCGTTAGTTCAAGCCCTCGTTTAAAGTTTAATAAACTATGTCTCTCTTTCTGGTGATGATATTATATAAATGTTGCATTCTTGGATGGCGATAATGCATATCTTACATCACGAGAAAAAAACTGTTGGGGTAAGACAAGCTGCGGGAATCTATACTTTCATGATTACTGTTGGGGTAGGACAAGCTGCGGGAATCTATACTTTCATGATTACTGTTGGGGTAGGACAAGCTGCGGGAATCTATACTGGGGTAGGACAAGCTGCGGGAATCTATACTGGGGTAGGACAAGCTGCGGGAATCTATACTGGGGTAGGACAAGCTGCGGGAATCTATACTTTCATGATTACCCAACATACACAATCGCCGAACAAGAATGAAATATTTCTATAATGGCACCATCAAAAATAATATTTTATTGATGCCGAAACAAAGACTTACCAAATTAACAATGATAGTTTCTAACCCTGAGTACTTTACTCAACAGTTTATAAGCGCCCTTTTAACTCTGATTAATATGACTAGCTACAATTTCCCATCGTGTAATATTGATATGTATTACGTATGACATTTAATTTAAC
>VMBQ01008192.1:4864-27321 GCA_007657795.1 Dreissena rostriformis
AGTTTTTCTATGTTGTCTACCTCTTCGCAACACTTGGGACCCGTATCATAAACAATACACAAGCAATCCGCATTATTGTCTGCACGCGAGATTGACTTTTGCTGCACATTTAGTTGTTCTCCCAATAAGTCTGCAATGTTTGAAATTAAACTGGTATGACTATATTACTATAGACGCGAACATTTTAATTTAAATTGCAAAGTATTGTAAACGCTTGATATATCACATAGAAATAAGAAGTGGTATTTGTGAACTCTTAATATATGAACGCTTGTTTCTTTAACAAAGACCATGTTTTGAAATAATTAAGCGTCCATGTGTTAGTTCTGTATATGTGATAAACCTCTACGCATATCACCATTCTGTACATATTAACGATTTCCATGTAAGGGTACTCGCTAAAAAAAACACAGTCAGATACAATGATGGGATTGTTCCATGTGCTTAACCGCACCAATATGTAAATAATGGAATGAATAAATGAGTTTGAATATCTCTGTTAGGGCGATGCTATCAAAATTTTACATGTTTCCAAACATTAAGTAAGAAACAGAAATTTAAACATTCAAGACTGCAGTAAGACTTTTATTATAAATAAAATCATACACGTAACTATTTAAACGTCGAATATAAAGAGAAACTAAAATTACTTTAACTATGGCAATATGAGACAGTACGTGTCACTTCAATTGATTTTCTAGGGTACAATAACACTGGCTTTAAAGATAACTAATTGATATATCTGTAATGCATATTGATTCATGTGTATGTGCTAGTGATATTGAAACTTCATCATTGTAATTGTACATGATTCAACATGTACTATTAAAAGTAAAATATTAAATCAATGGTTACAGATGAATAGTCCGTATTTGAATCTTGAAGGCATACGTGAGGTCATGTAAAGAAAAATTCATTAAGCCCAGAAAATAAACGCTTTCATAAATCAAAATCAAATTCACAGAACAATATCGTCAATTTCTCTACATGAGCAGCGGTCATTTATTTAAGCCAGCACTATTGCATTACTCACTCCATAACCATTAAAGAAAACGTTAAACACAATGTTGATTATGAGCAGAAACAACATGTATTGTCCTTTCGTTTTTAAATAACAAATGTTAAATTTCTGACCCGACTTCTCAAATATTCTTCAGTCTGTTTTAACAGGATTAACTTCAATAATACTGTATATGCTAATTGCCATGCAGTTAACACACATTTCTCTACAATTTTAAGCTTTACATTAACATTTGATTTAAAATAACTGTTGTTTTCCTTATTGTTTTACCCTAAATGAAGTTTATAGTAAATCTGTACATACCAGCAAACCTCGGAAATAGGATCGTTTGTATCAGGGCATCATAGTCGTTCACAGTTGTTGACAAAACCTCGTATGTGTGTTTGGACGTGAACGGTGTAGGAAGTACAATGTCGAAACGAAATGCCACTTTATATGAGTAATTGTAGGCAAGGCATTCATTTTGCCAATTAATTTTGATCAAGCTCTTTTCAGGTTCCATGCCACGCAGAAGCCCGTTTTGTCTGTGTATCTCAATGTAATGTGATAACGAATCGATCGTTATAAAGGGTCCATCTATGCAACATTTACACTGCGGCAAGGCGCATTTGCTACCTGAAGCTTTCATCGTAAAAGTCTGTACCAACAACTTCGTAAAAGGACTTCCTTCGTTTAGGAAAGATATGGTCGTATCCGTACTAGTAGTTGCGTTGAATTGAATGAGACGTTGATCTTCTTTAACTCTGATTCCTTCTGGCTGGCAACAGTCCATGAAAGCTATTAGTTTTTTAAATGTGTGTACATTTTTGTATGTTGCTGTTTATGTGTTGGATGCTGACATATTCGTTCGTGCCAACTTTAAATCCGTGTTTGCCGTGGTGTCCTGAGTAGAGAAACACCAACGTGTGAAGCTTGTTTCTGATAATCGTCTTAAATGCATCATCAATCCGTGCTGACACAGGCTCATTTGTTTTCGTTGCCGAATCAATTGTTATCACAGTGCTAGAAATATAATAAGAGATACGTACATTGCACTGTTGTATTTAACCGTAACAATTTTGTATGTTCCTGTCAAAGTTATAAATTTCTGTCCATGTTTCCGTGAAATAACGCAAAAATATATATACAAAAAACTGTTTACTATGTGAATCCATCAGTTTTTTAGTTCCATCCTTTATGGAACTCAACTTTTAAAAGCTCTAGCCGTTATATATTCTATCACACATAATATTGTCAACGCATACTAAAGTTGTTGCTTACTGACAGTTCAATGATAGATATTTTACTACGGTTATTTAAAGTCGTACTCCTTTGTTTAATATACGTTGCCTAAAATTGTTAGAATGTATTTTATTATAACTCATACGATGTAATATATAGACACATGACAATATTTTGCATTATATTGTGTTTATTTAGACGATGTACATTTGTAGAAGTCTTAATAAACAGTCTGTCCTGTTCTGTTCTTATTTGCAATATTAATATTGTGTTATGGTGTTTGCATTTGGACACTTTTAAAGATTGTCTTTGGATAGCTGGTACCAGTACTAAGTGCAGAAACAAATGCCTGTTACCGACCACTACCCAACATGAATCAGAGGTTGCGGGGTATTTGTCGTAGATAACATAACCAATCCTCATACAAGCTATATATCAGAACAGTTTGGTTTATATAATGAAATCAAAAGCATAGGCATAAATATTAATCATCCTCAAGAAGTTGTTTATATCCAGTATTCTATTACACTGTTCCTGATCGGTACTTAATATACGTGTTAACGAGCGTTGTTTTTGATTGGTTTGTACTTTAAACTGCACATGGAGGGATAATGCATATTACTGTTATGTTAATTGAATAGTGCTTTGTAATGTTTAGTGTATGTCTTGTGTACACATTTTCCAGACATACAATAAAGTTTCGATATTCGTTTAATACTGAACTAAAGTATAACGAAACTGGTTCATTTGTAAAAGAAACAAACAAATAAAACAAAAATACTCCAGTTAAGAAAATGCAATTGGTTTCATTTTATTGCAATGACAATGATAGTATAGAGAAACGAAAACCGTTTCAATATTGTAATGAGTTGCCTCTTATTCAATGACCCGTAAATGTTGGTATTACTTTCAATTTGAAACACGACTAGGTAACTTGTAGTTTCAAATTTATTAACAATGACACGGATACCCATATTTGATATTGACCTATAAGGAAGCTCTATAGTAAGAGCATACAGCATGTTGCCTCCTTATGCCCTATGCCTGTACGAACTATTTACAAACTTAAAGTGTCTACTATTATGTTGACCTCAAAGCGACAGACATGGTTGTTCCCCTCATAACATTGTCAAGATATTATGATTATTTGAGCTAGAATATTTCGAAATATAATACTGCAACCCACAGTTATTGTAAATATAAGGAATATGCAAACACTCTAAGTGTTCACTGTGACCAAACCTTTAAGCGATCGGCATGATTATTTACACGTAAAAAATGTATTGCTATGATGATCATTTGGGCAAATTAATCTTAAATCCATTGAAACACAGACAAATTATGGACCGGGAAAAAACACGCACTTTCACTTTATCAACATAAGGAATATAAAACAACTTAAAGTGTACCGTATAACCTTGGTCTTGAAGCGAGCTACATGTCACGTTAACCGTCACCTTGATACAATAATCATTTTATCATTTCGGAATCCCATAATGCAAGACAAAAATATTAGCCGGATAGGAAATTAAACTTTTATTTTATANAGTGTCATAAAATTCAAAATAGTATCATTTAAGTAATATTTTGAAATAAGTTTTTATAAATACACTATACACAGTAAAAAAACAACAAGAAATAGACAGATTAACCGTTTACTTTTTGAAATAAAAATAAAAATGTAACATGCATGATTCGTATTTTCAGCAGTAAATCACCTTATTTAGCCATAACGTTGTTTTAATTAAGAAAAAAGAAGAATGTGCATAAAGATTGCAACATATTTATCAATAAACAAAGCTTATATTCTATTTTAAATCAAATTACGTTAAAAAAGAAATAAAACGCGTCGCCAAAAGTATGCGGTGTCGGCAGGATTCGAACCTGCGCGGGAAGATCCCAAAAGATTTCTAGTCAAAAACCTTATCCACTCGGCCACGACAACTACACACGCTCCTGCTCAAATTAGATATCCATAAGTAAACAGGTAAAAAAGGCTCTTCGATCTTAGAAGAAAAACGCGAGAAATCCTTACGGGTGCGCTACCTGGAACGTCACCTTGATATGATAATCATTTTATCATTTCGAAATCCCATAATGCACGACAAAGTTATGAGCCGGACACGAAATTAGACTTTTACTATTTACATATCAGGCATAATAAACACTCAAACTAAGTTATACGGTTGATGTACGCGACACGTCGTCTTTAAAATGGTTATGTGAGCCAGTTCCTTTCGAAAGCCCTTCCTGCATGGACACACACACACACACATATATATATATATTTAATATATATAAATATACACGCTTAACCAAGTTATGGGCTGGAGACGAACACTTGTCTTTCACTATATACAATAGGAATGCTTCCTGCAAGCGACACGTGTTCTTGTTGTAATGGTTATTTATGCCAATTCAGTTCTGAATCCCTTAATGCAAGGCAAATATATGAGCCGGACACATGCATATACTTCGGCTATATACAGAAATACAATAAGCAAGAACTCCCAAGTGTCTTCTGTGACCTTACCCTATCACTGGCGAAGTGGTTGTTGCAGAAAACACGTAGACTTTATATGATGAACACATATATTTTGAAATGAAATCATGCATTACCAAGTTATTTGTTGATCCGAACATGTCCTGTCAATGTATACATATACGGAAGATGCAAAACTCCAAATGTACACGATTTTGCATGCTGATTTTATGTGCATCGCAAATTCCCAGGATGTACAACAACGTTATGAGCCGGACACGAACATTCCCACAAAACACACAATAACACGGACATGGTAACATTATATACTCTTCAGCCATAATCATGTGCATACAATCAACTTTCTGCAAAATATATTTCTCCACACAAGAGGTAAAATAGATGAGCGTGCCATTTTGGATAGTGCCCTTAAAGAAAATAATAGGCTACACAACTTAATGAATGGTTGACGTTCACATATTTTGTATATAAAGACCTGTCATAGATTGTTATAAATAAAAAAACAAAACACCTTCATTGGGATTCATAATATTGCTAAAGATGGATTTGACTTCTTTTCATAGAGCCTCAGAAAGTTTCAATGCGGTTTTTATGTCAATTTATCATTTGAGATATTAAATGGTTATTCATTTTTGTATTGCTGTTTAATTTAAAATTTAATTGAAACATTTTCTCTTTAAATTTTTGGCACTTTTATTTGCATTGTAATGTAATCATGTTATGAAATAATACACTTAATGTTTCATGATAACATTTGGGAAAAGTGTAAGGTTTAGGACTCGTTAAACTAAATGTCAAGCCTAGTATTTTGTTATGTTGGTTACGTGTTTTTGTCCTGTGACAAATTTTCACAAAAGATAGATATACCTTGGTGTGATGATACGAAAAACCTCCTGCTGATGTGATTGGAATTTCACTTTGTCGATGTGTGTTACCGACAGAAAACATTTAACGAGTTATAATGTCTTATTAATTTGGTCAAATTAATCTTAAATCCATTGAAGCACAGAAAAGTTATGGACCGGAAAAAACACGCACTTTCACTTTATCAACATAAGGAATATAAAACAACTTAAAGTGTACCCTTTGACCTTGGCTTTGAAGCGAGCTACATGTCACGTTAAGGTAGCGCACCCATAATGGGCACCTTTCCAAATATAATCTAATGTATTATTTTCTTATTCAGCATAATTTTACTGAACTACATGCAAATATTTAGGTAGGCTTTCTGTGTTTAAAAAAAAAAATATACTGATTTTTTCAAAACCACCCCACGCTCGGCTTTTATCCAGTTTATTTGCCCCCCTGGGGTATATGAAAGTTCCATAATTCATCCATATTTCCAAATATGGGCATGCAGTTGGTGTGTACAGATGCAGTAAAGGTGTTTAAAGTTTAAACAAGATGAAAAAAGTATCATTTTACAGACATTTATTTGTTCTGACTTGTTATCTATGGAAGAGCGCCATGAAATGTAACTGGTTTCAGCCAAGTAGAAATTGGGTTTGTTAAAAACATTAGCGCAACTGTAATGGGCACCTTTTCAAATACAATCTAGTGTATTATTTTCTTAATCAGCATCATTTCTCTGAACTACATGCACATTTTAGGTAGGCTTTCTCTGCTTTTTAAAACAATAACCGATTTTTTCAAAACCACCCCACGCTCGGCTTTTGTCCAGTATATTTGCACTGGGGTATAAGAAAGTTCCATAATTCATATAGATTTCCAAATATGGGCATGCAGTTGGTGTGTACAGATGCAGTAAAGGTGTTTAAAGTTTGAAAAAGATGAAATAAGTATCATTTTACAGACATTTATTTGTTCTGACTTGTTATCTATGGAAGAGCGCCATGAAATGTAACTGGTTTCAGCCAAGTAGAAATTGGGTTTGCTAAAAACATTAGCGCAACTGTAATGGGCACCTTTTCAAATACAATCTAGTGTATTATTTTCTTAATCAGCATCATTTCTCTGAACTACATGCACATTTTAGGTAGGCTTTCTCTGCTTTTTAAAACAATAACCGATTTTTTCAAAACCACCCCACGCTCGGCTTTTGTCCAGTATATTTGCACTGGGGTATAAGAAAGTTCCATAATTCATATAGATTTCCAAATATGGGCATGCAGTTGGTGTGTACAGATGCAGTAAAGGTGTTTAAAGTTTGAAAAAGATGAAATAAGTATCATTTTACAGACATTTATTTGTTCTGACTTGTTATCTATGGAAGAGCGCCATGAAATGTAACTGGTTTCAGCCAAGTAGAAATTGGGTTTGCTAAAAACATTAGCGCAACCGTAATGGGCACCTTTTCAAATACAATCTAGTGTATTATTTTCTTAATCAGCATCATTTCTCTGAACTACATGCACATTTTTAGGTAGGCTTTCTCTGCTTTTTAAAACAATAACCGATTTTTTCAAAACCACCCCACGCTCGGCTTTTGTCCAGTTTATTTGCACTGGGGTATAAGAAAGTTCCATAATTCATATAGATTTCCAAATATGGGCATGCAGTTGGTGTGTACAGATGCAGTAAAGGTGTTTAAAATTTGAAAAAGATGAAATAAGTATTATTTTACAGACATTTATTTTTTATGACTTGTTATCTTTGGAAGAGCGCCAAGAAATGTAACTGGTTTCAACCAAGTAGAAATTGGGTTGGTTAAAAACAAAGTGTCATAAAATTCAAAATAGTATCATTTAAGTAATATTTTGAAATAAGTTTTTATAAATACACTATACACAGTAAAAAAACAACAAGAAATAGACAGATTAACCGTTTACTTTTTGAAATAAAAATAAAAATGTAACATGCATGATTCGTATTTTCAGCAGTAAATCACCTTATTTAGCCATAACGTTGTTTTAATTAAGAAAAAAGAAGAATGTGCATAAAGATTGCAACATATTTATCAATAAACAAAGCTTATATTCTATTTTAAATCAAATTACGTTAAAAAAGAAATAAAACGCGTCGCCAAAAGTATGCGGTGTCGGCAGGATTCGAACCTGCGCGGGAAGATCCCAAAAGATTTCTAGTCAAAAACCTTATCCACTCGGCCACGACAACTACACACGCTCCTGCTCAAATTAGATATCCATAAGTAAACAGGTAAAAAAGGCTCTTCGATCTTAGAAGAAAAACGCGAGAAATCCTTACGGGTGCGCTACCTGGAACGTCACCTTGATATGATAATCATTTTATCATTTCGAAATCCCATAATGCACGACAAAGTTATGAGCCGGACACGAAATTAGACTTTTACTATTTACATATCAGGCATAATAAACACTCAAACTAAGTTATACGGTTGATGTACGCGACACGTCGTCTTTAAAATGGTTATGTGAGCCAGTTCCTTTCGAAAGCCCTTCCTGCATGGACACACACACACACACATATATATATATATTTAATATATATAAATATACACGCTTAACCAAGTTATGGGCTGGAGACGAACACTTGTCTTTCACTATATACAATAGGAATGCTTCCTGCAAGCGACACGTGTTCTTGTTGTAATGGTTATTTATGCCAATTCAGTTCTGAATCCCTTAATGCAAGGCAAATATATGAGCCGGACACATGCATATACTTCGGCTATATACAGAAATACAATAAGCAAGAACTCCCAAGTGTCTTCTGTGACCTTACCCTATCACTGGCGAAGTGGTTGTTGCAGAAAACACGTAGACTTTATATGATGAACACATATATTTTGAAATGAAATCATGCATTACCAAGTTATTTGTTGATCCGAACATGTCCTGTCAATGTATACATATACGGAAGATGCAAAACTCCAAATGTACACGATTTTGCATGCTGATTTTATGTGCATCGCAAATTCCCAGGATGTACAACAACGTTATGAGCCGGACACGAACATTCCCACAAAACACACAATAACACGGACATGGTAACATTATATACTCTTCAGCCATAATCATGTGCATACAATCAACTTTCTGCAAAATATATTTCTCCACACAAGAGGTAAAATAGATGAGCGTGCCATTTTGGATAGTGCCCTTAAAGAAAATAATAGGCTACACAACTTAATGAATGGTTGACGTTCACATATTTTTTATATAAACCCTGTCATAGATTGTTATAAATAAAAAAACAACACCTTCATTGGGATTTATAATATTGCTAAAGATGGATTTGACTTCTTTTCATAGAGCCTCAGAAAGTTTCAATGCGGTTTTTTTGTCAATTTATCATTTGAGATATTGAATGGTTATTCATTTTTGTATTGCTGTTTAATTTAAAATTTAATTGAAACATTTTCTCTTTAAATTTATGGCACTTTTATTTGCATTGTAATGTAATCATGTTATGAAACAATACAATCAATGTTTCATGATAACATTTGGGCAAAGTGTGAGGTTTAGGACTCGTTAATCTGAATGTCAAGCCTAGTATTTTTTATGTTGGTAACGTGTTTTTGTCCTGTGACAAATTTTCACAAAAGATAGATATGCCTTGGTGTGATGATACGAAAAACCTCCTGCTGATGTGATTGGAATTTGACTTTGTCGATGTGTGTTACCGACAGAAAACATTTAACGAGTTATAATGTCTTATTCATTCTAAGAAAAACATATACATAGATTATAATTTATTATAATTAGGTAATATTTAAACATTGCTTTAAATAGTTGATTTGAAAATAACATCGTGTATTCTTAGACTACAACTAACAAGACTGGTAAAGGTTGAAAAAAAAACGCATTACTACACATCTTGGATCATTATTTAATCGTTGTTCGATTAGCCAAAGTTTTCGCTTTTTTAATGATTGACTTCGTTAAGAATGTGTTAATAGGACCATATGTTTCTTCTTGGGCAAATGATAAATAAAGAATGATTATTGTTGTAATGAATATGATGCTTTACATTGATAAGAAAAGGGACTTTACCTTACACACATTGATGGTAGAACCTTCGATGATATAGCATGTTCAAACATCTTCACATCATTTTGAAACGAATTGTTGTCTTTGTGGAATCCAGCTATTAAAATGGCACCCCATCCATCTCCTAAAACAAGTGTTGTTCAGAGGTTAATGTTCAAATCAAGATTAATGCAAATGAAAGTTAAATGCATTTATAATAGTGTGTGAATGTTTACAGAATAATAACCAATACGTTAATCATGGTTATATAAAATACATATTATAAAACAGCCTAGAAGTTGTGTTGAATTTTGCTAGGATTTACCTATGATGGATTTGATCTCGTTATCGCACTCCTGACACTTGACTGGATTTATGTACGAATTCCTCATGCAGGCACAACATATTTTGATTTTTGTTTCGCAATCAGAATGATTTATTTCTGATACTCTGCGGAAGGAAAGGTTTTCTGAAATACAATTTTAATACGTCTACTGACAAAATGTTTAAATTCATTTGTTAGTCTGGTATTTTACCTACCTAACATGACTACCTACTACCTTCCATTCTTACTTAAATTTTAATTTCGAATTACAAACAATCTTAAACTACAGATGGTAATTGACCCACAAAAGAAATGTCTAAACACTGTAAAATGACGATCTCTTGTAACGTTTCTGAAGCGTTCAATTTGGCATATATTGAATACAATGCTTAAACAAATGTTCTGCTGTTTCAGTTTACAAACTGAAAAAGGATTTGAAATGTAAACGGCTATCGTTATATATATTTCAAGTTTTCAGATGCAATATTAAAGTTAAGTTTGTTTCAACAATGTTATAAAATTAAGGTACAATCATGCCAACTTATTCAATTTAAAAGGATTTCATCCAAACTACATGTACATCGTTTTTTGTATACAACTTTAACACTACCGTTCAGAGCCCGTTCAAATTGTTCACTTCAGATGGATTTGTATGTTACGACATAATAATAAAATCCTTTTTGTTATTTAAAACGTCCCCATATCGACACAATCCCCAGATATTCTGACGATATTTACGCTGCTATACCCGGGGTTGACATTTACAATTGTGTGGAACAATTTAACTGGGGAGGGGGCGGCATACTACACTTTAATTCTCAATGATGCCTTTGAACCGGAAGACACAATGAAAAATGTGAGCAATATTACTATACATGAAAATACAAACGGGGCCCTATCCCTCGGTAAATATTTTATGAATTAAGAAAACTGTTTTAAACAATACGTAGAGGGTCATTATGTCCAAACAAGGCTAACCTTAATTCTGGGACACCAATTGGTGAAGACTTGGCCAGGTGATATAGTTTTTGACCACGCTTAACCCAGATCAAAAAGGGCTTCATACTGTCAAGATTAATATTCTGACAAAGTTTCATCAATACTGTGGACCTGGTGAGGTAACATGTTTTTATATATATATATTTGACTGGGTAACTAGTGTTAATTCGCATCTAACCCAGATTCCAACATGGCCTAGATATTGTCAAGATAATCATTCTGACCAAGTTTTAACAAGCTTGAGTCATAAATGTTGCCCCTAAAGTGTTAATATATTTTCTTGACACAACCGACGCAGATTCCCACTTAGCCTAAACATTGTTAAACTATACATTATAGTCAATTTTTATTAATATTGAGTCAAAAATATGGCCTATAGAGCCTTAACAAGTTTTTCCTAAGATTTGGCATGGTGAACTAGTCTTGGAAACACCTGCTCCAGATTTGGACCCGGCCTAGATATTGTCAAGATAAACACGCAGTTTTTTAAGTAGGCTCATGACCCAGATTCAAACTGGGCTTAGATTTAATTTAAATAAAAACGTTGACTTATAAATTGGGATCTATAGTTTTTACAAAGTTTCCCTGGTGACCTAGTCTTTAGACGCAGGTTTTGAAACGTACGCCGTCAATATTTGAGCTCGGTCTAGATATCGTCAACAAAACCGTTTTAAAATCGTTTCACCACGATCGAGTACTAATAGAAGTTCTACAATAGTTTCTGACATTTGACCTATGTTTTGGTCACGCGTGACCCAGTTTCGAAGTATGCCTAGATGTTGTCCAGATAAACATTCTGAAAACATTTCATCAAGATTGAGTCATGAGTTATATATGTGGCTTTTTGAGTTATATTGAATCTCACATTATATACGACTTGATGACCATTTTTTTGACGCACGTGACTCAGATTCGAAATCGGCCTATACACTGTCAAGATTAACAATCTGGTGAAGTTTGATAACGGCCATGAATGTGGCCTCTTGAGTAGTAACACGCTTGTTTTAAAATAAAATTTGAAATGATGACCTGTTTTTTATGCACTAGTCCTAGATTCAAATAGAGCCTAGGTAGTGCAAAGATAAAAACACTGATCAAGTTTTATCAAGATTGAACCATACATGTGGCCTTAAGATAGGCTACACGCTTTTTGTAAGATTTTACCTGTTGACATAATTTTTGGACGCACGTGGTCCAGACTCGAACTCAGCCTAGTAAATGTCAAGATACATATTTTGACCATTTTTTTTACCTAAATTCAAACTTAGCTTACATATTGTCAAGATAAATATACTGACAAAGTTACATCAAGATTGAGAAATGAATGTGGCTTCTAAAAAGGTAACAAGAGAGATCGTAACCTTTTTATCGTATTTACATAAACTGTAATTGAAATGTTTGTTGACGTCATAGTTCTTGCCCTTTGTTTATAAACAATGCACAAATATGCCGTTTTAGGTTTTATTACAAACTCTTCACCAAATATTCCGGATATGTTTGTGCTCATAAGATGGAACTCAAGTTCGTTAACTAGCCAAACTATATGGTATCCCATGGGGTCCATTTTAATCACATGAGTATATTTCTGTTCATGACCTTGTTTAAATATATTATGTATGCCATTGGTCCACACGTTTTTGAAATTCCGCACGCTAAAACCAGAGGCATGCAACATGTAATCACAGATAAGAACCAAACCCGCTTTAGACTTGTATCTAAGATATCGAATAAAAACTCACTAGTTAATGCAATCAATTACTAACCTTTTTCCAATTGTCCATTAACCAAACATATTTCGCAGTTATTGTCATCGAGGACCGTCCACTTTGGTATTGACTCTTTGATTAAAATCGACTGAAATGAAAGTCAGATAACAATTATTCGACATATTTTAATTAACAAAAGCTGCAACGAAAATCTTATTTTCTCAATAAAGGAAGAAAGAAAGCACGATTAAAACATACATATTGCAATAATGAACACAGCCTATAAAATATGTTTTTGAGAGTTGTTGTTTTTGTCTGAAAATCATAATTTATGCACGTACGAAACAAGTACATGTTATCAAGAGGGCCATGATGTCCCTAAAGCGCTCGCGTGAGTTCAAGGTACCCCAATTGTTGAACACTTGATCTATTGTGTGAACCAGGTAGACTCAAACTAGACTTAGATATTTTCAGGATAACTATTCTGACCAATTGTAATCAAGATTGAGCCATTAATGTGGCTTTCATTGTGGTATCAAGCTTTTTCTAATGTTTGGCCTGGTGACCTAGTTTTCGGAAGCGCATTTATCAGACTTTAACACGTTACAGATATTAACAACCTGAACATTCTGACCAAGATTCATAAAGATTGAATCATAACTATGTGCACTACAGTGTACAAAAGCTTTTGCAGAGACTTAACCGTGTGACCGTGTTCTTTGACGAACCAGATTTGAACTCAGATTAGGGATTTTGACTAAATTTGATCAAGATTGGTCATACATGTGACCTCTTAATGTGCAGCATGTTTTTGAGATTTGACCTTTTGACCTGTTTGTGGATGCACGTTACCCAGACTCAAACTCGGCCTTTATATGGTCAAGATAACTTCGAAATACGTTTCATCAAGATGGAGTCATACATGGGGCTACTAGAAAACTAACAATGTTTTTATAAGATTAAACGTACATACTTTGTTATCCTAGATATTGTAAAGATATATATTCTGACCAACTTTCATATAAACTGGATGACCATTGTGGCCTCTTGAGTGTTAAAGAGCTATACGGTCAAGACATATGTCATTTATACTGTACGACGCACTACGCGGAATGCCGGACAGGGACTGACTGACCACAATAGCTCACCATGCTTCGTTCGCTTGTGAGCTTAAAATACTAACAATAGGTGAGCAACGTCAGCAACACCAACCCGCGTAATTATATATGTTTCCAACTGTATTTTCCTGTATCAAAATCCGCACACAATTTTGAACCAAATATTGACACTGTCATGACCTGAATAATAAGTTTATGCATATACTTACATTTTTAGATTTTTATTTTGTTTTAAATATTAATATTGCGGGTTGTGGCAACGTTTTGTATAAATATTTGTTTATTACAAAATTCTCACCTTCAATGATGTGCGTATTAGAGCTGATGATATTTTGCCACTTGTTTCGTCATCATCTACGCTAGATATACATTGACTAGCTATTCTGGATACATCCTTCCAGACAGAATCAAGTGTCCATATGCGTCTCTAAAACATGTCAAAAGAATAACATTATGACTACTTTTTATGTTTTTATGTTAGATTTATTTTCATGATATTTTAATTTAGAAATATCAATGCTGCAGACAAAACTTCATTGAAATAATATACGTACTGATTTTTACCGGAAACAGAGTACTTATGGAACAGACGGACATGAGGAACATTTTTGTAGCAAATTTTGGATTCGGAACAACGTACACAGCAGGGAATATATACTTCCTTTTTGAGTGGATCATACACACCTAAATTAATACATTTTCGATTTCTGATAGTTGTTATCTTACGCCGTTATGTTAACCTTATAGGTAACTGTAGTTCGAAACATATCCTTTTATGGCGTCAAATAACAGTAAGAATTTAGACTATACGAGTTGACAGTCTTTGGACGCCATTTATATACCACGCATGGTACATAATGAAGGTGTACCGAAAATGAACGATAGTGTTTTATCTGTAAGACGTGTGTCGAAAATAAACAACATGCCTTAATGATATGTCCACTATACGTCCAAGATTTAACGCCCTAAACCAAAGAGAGAAAATAAACTNACTGTCTAAATACTCCACACTATGCAAATGAGTGGAAAAGTATGGCAGATCTAGAGACGGGCGTGCCAACTAATTTCCAAAATATATAAAAGGAAAAGATCTTAAGACACATTGTTAATTTGAAAACAATTAATTCAAATATAAAATGTGACTAATAAAAAATCAAAATTCCAAAATAACCGGTATTATATCTTACTGATTGGATTTTTAAATGTATCAGTTCTCGCATGATGTCAAACGAAATGATAGGTGAACGATCAAGATGCCGGATAAGAATGTTATAATGATTGATTGACTTCAATGTATGGCATATTATTGCTGAAATTTATATATTAATATACCGCGTATCAAAACTAACCGACACTGTGCATTTGTGGTATTATACTTACTAAGATAGATATGCATACTGCGTATTTTTGGTTTGCTTACCGTTGCATTGCAGAGCGAAATCCTCAACCTTCTGTTGTGTCTTGATGCCTAGAAGATCCGTTTTGAACTTGTTGCCAATGGATTGTAATTCCTGCACACCCGCTACTTTCGCTGAATCAATCATGTTTATTCCTGTAATTGCAGCCGATTCGATGTCCTGTTTTACTATGAAGGTCTGAGCTTCCAACTCCCTAGCACCTGCCTCTACGGCAAAATTAATACAGTTATTCCCGTCAATTGTAACGGATTCTAGCGCCTGCTGTCCCTTGATTACTGTAGCCTTGACTTCCGTCACACCAGCCTCTGTGGCAGAAATAACAGCGTCATGACCTTCCATTGTGGCCAACTCTATGACCTGCCGTCCTTTGATCACTGTAATCAAGGGAGGTATATTGAATAATAGAGGCGCAACCATGGTATTCTCATATGAACTGTAATCAATGGAGGTATACTGAATGACGGAGGCACGATCATGGTATTCTTATATGAACCGTAATCAAGGGAAGTATTATGAATGATAGAGGCTCAACCATGGTATTCTTGAATGAACTGTAATCAAGGAATGTATACTGAATGACAGAGGCGCTACCATGGTATTCTCATATGAACTGTAATCAATGGAGGTATACTGAATGAAAGACGCGCAATCCTGGTATTCTCATATGAGCTGTAATAAAAGGAGGTATAGTGAATGATAGAGGCGCAACCATGGTTTTCTTATATGAACTGCAATCAAGTGAAGTATACTGAATGATAAGAGGCGCAACCATTGTATTCTCATATGGACTGTAATCAAGTGAAGTATACTTAATGATAGAGGCACAACCACAATGGTATTCTTATATGAACTGTAATCAAGGGAGGTATACTGATTGACAGAGGCGCAATCATGATACTCTTAAACGAACTGTAATCGATGGAGATATACTGAATGACAGAGGTGCAACAATTGTATTCTTACATTTATTGTATTAAATAAAGGGATGTATAAGTAATGACAGAGGGGCAACCAAAGTAGTATATATATAAACCATCATCAAAAATGGTAAGCTGAATGACAAGGCGCAACCATGGTATTCTTATATGAACTGTAATCAAGGAAGAAATACTGAATAATAGCGGCGCAACCATGGTATTCTTATATGAACTGTAATCAAGGAAAGAATACTGATTGATAGCGGCGCAACCATGGTATTCTCATATTAACTGTAATCAAGGGAGGTATACTGAATGACAGAGGCGCAACCATAGTATTCTTATATGAACTGTAATCAAGGAAAGAATACTGAATGAGAGAGACGAAACCATGGTTTTCTTATATGAACTGTTATCAAAGAAAGAATACTGAATGAGAGAGACAAAACCATGGTATTCTTATATGAACTGTAATCAAGGCAAGTATACTGAATGAGAGAGACGAAACCATGGTATTCTTATATGAACTGTAATCAAGGCAAGTATACTGAATTAGAGAGACGAAACCATGGTATTCTTATATGAACTGTAATCAAGGAAAGAATACTGAATGAGAGAGACAAAACCATTGTATTCTTATATGAACTGTAATCAAGGAAAATACTGAATGAGAGAGACGAAACCATGATGATGGTTTTCTTATATGAACCGTAATCAAGGACAGAATACTGAATGAGAGAGATGCAACCATGGTTTTCTTATATGAACTGTATTCATGGGATGTATACTAAATGATGGCACGATCATGGTATTCTCATATGAACTGTAATCAAGGGAGGTATACTGAATAACAGAGGCGCAACCATGGTATTCTTATATGAACTGTTATCAAGGAAAGAATACTGAATGAGAGAGACGAAACCATGGTATTCTTATATGAACTGTACTCACGGGATGTATTCTAAATGATAGAGGCGCGATCATGGTATTCTCATGTGAACTGTAATCAATGGAGATTACTTAAGAGAAGTAGATCTGACTCTTTCTCGAAGCTTGAAAGTACATTGTCCACGTATATATCTTTCTCGATGACCTTGGCTGCGGGCACGTGCTTTTTTTTTTATTTCAAGATGTTTCAAAATGGTCGCACTAAGCATGAATGGCGAGCTGGTGGCACCAAATAACACAGACTTGAAACGGTAAGTCTGAAATGGGCTTGGGATTTGTAGTATCGCTTGTCCACAAAAATCCAGACACAAAAAAGCGCCGGACGGACAGCCGGAAAGCCGGACAACGCCAAAACAATATCCCTCCGCCTCTGGCAGGGGATAAAAAGGATAGAAACGCATAAAGTTTGTGTCTACTATATTTATGTTAAGAATAGTAGTATGTAAATTAATATGAATTGAAAAAAATGCATTAAGTACCATACAGCCCACAAGTTTTAACAGACCAAAAGCAGTGCACATGAATAATGCCTGAAGTGCTGGGACCTAAAAAAACAAAAATGTTTTAGAGATAATTTTTTCTTTCATGAAAATAAGTTTGTAGATGTTATTTCTTTCCAGGAAAAAGGCATTCATAAGAAAGCCAAGACTCAAGGAACTTGCCAAGGTGAGGAGGAAACTATCAAGGCAGTACCCCTGTAAAACTCGGAAAGGAATGTCAGTCGCTCTGGACAATGCATGGCAGAAACGGGGTTTTGACAGTCTAACATGTAAGTAAATTGTATCAAACATTTCATTTCAAGCAGTAAACTGTCACTGAAACAAAAATATACATTTAATTTTATTCAAACATATAGGATTATGTATGTCTGTCTAACTGTCTGTCTGTCAGTTTATTTTTAATGTTTAAACTTCAAACTTCATGCATGAACACAAATTAGTACAATAGCTGCATTATATGTATGGATTTATTTCCCCTTTTCAGTTGTCCTTGTATAACTGTCCAAGTTGTAAGCGGGGATATTCAGTTCTCCTTCAGCCACAGTTCCAGTTTTATTATAAAGTCAAATAATTTGTTTCAGCACACACATTCTTGATGTCCAAACAAAAGTATGGAGGGAAGATCGTGAAGTCTGTCGTGTCTCACCGTATCTGTGGAACGTGCCAGTGGTAGCGACGAAACTGGAAAGGCCAGACTGTTCGTGCACATGACTGTGTCCACAATCACATTGGCAGCGCACGAATGATGGAGAGTGTCAGCGGTGAAAAGGGACTCAAGGAGCTCATTGCAGAGGGCACGCCTGTTGAAATTTTAAAGGGGGATGGAGATAACATTTTAGTTGCTCTAGTGAAACGGAACTTGAACCTTACACTTCAGAAACGTTTTGACAAAAATCATGTTGTGAAAAATGTTGGAAAAGAACAGTTACTGTATTCCTTGCATTACTCCAAGAGAGTGAAAATTAGCAAGACATTGATTGAACATTTACAGAAATGTCTTCGCTATGCTTTTGCAAAGAATGCTGGAAAAGCAAATGAACTCCGAAACAATCTAAATGCCATAATTCCACATCAGTTCGGTGATCATAGTGTGTGTGAAGGAGTTTTTTGTGGACATGTAAGAAATTCTCGTGAACAACAACGATATGAACACAAGAGTTTGCCATACAGAGTACCTCTAGAGGATGATAGTGAACTAAGGCCTGAGCTGAGCCGTATTTTCCAGCGCCTTGCTAACAATGCTGAGCAGTATGCCAACCTTGGGTCCTCCCAGGGTTGTGAACACGAAAACAGAGAAGTTGCCCTCAGAGCTCCAAAATCGCTGCATTATGGAAACTCTACTTCACTGGATTTCAGAGTCCATTCCACTGCAGCATTTGTCAACGAAGGGAGAGCCTATATCCCTAAGGTGACTGCACAACTTATCCCAAGTTTGTTTTTGAATATCCATTTTGCAACGTTACTCGTTCATGCTGCAAACATTTTGCTTACAGGGTTGACATAACATTTTGTGCACAGTTCTTGTTTATATATGCATTGTTATAATCACTCAGTACAAAAGGCCATGGGTACTTTGACATTTTGTGTAATACATGCCAAAGTCTGTCATTTTTTTCATATTTATAGTAGCTAGTTTTTAATAACTGGACTTTCATATGAAATGATTACACAGTTTGTCATTTAGTTTATATGTGTTTATTATTTGTTCTTGTTTATTCTTGTTACAGTCTCTATATATTTACAGAGTTTCTACACAGTTCATGAATATGTTGTCATGCAGTATGTATATACAGATAATTGTTTAAAACATTTTAAGTAGTTGTAATTGGAATTTTACAATTTAGTGAAGTCTGCTTTAACAACCTGTAATCTTTTTTTTTTAAATACATTACCAATTACTTTATATTACCAACTTTTAGTAACTTTATTCATCATTTATTTACTTTTTTATAAAATGATAAAACTTTTACAAAGTCATGAAAACAAACTTATTAAAAAATGTGTAAAACAGTTGTCATATGTTAATTAATGACGCTTTGCTTAGAATTGTTCTCCTCAGTATTTATTTTTTAAACAGGCTAATACAGAAGCAGGGTTGTCACCTGCATATCATACAGTCCGTTATGCAGACAAGTGTGCAAAGATGCGGAAAATGGTCCAGAAGAAAATGAAACTACCATCCACTAAACGCCGCAGACTGGTGATGGAACGAGCAAACAATCAAGGTGCCCAGGAGACCTTAGAAGGAATGTCATATGAATCAGGGAAGATTGATTGTCACCATAATCATCATCATCTTATTAATTTTTAGCTCGGCTGTTTTCAAAGTTTTTCTTTCTTTTTATTCCAAACTGCACCCACAGCTGAGCATTGGCATCCGCTCGACGGTGCTCTTGTTAATCAATGGTCATCCCAGTTGTTTCCATATGATTTTGTTAAGGCACATAAGCATTGACCCTTTGTTGACAATCGGGTTGATTTTTCTTGTGATGTAAACTAATGATCAGTTAGCAATAAGAAAGTTATAAATAGTTCCTTTCAAGATGTGTATTAGTTATGTAAATTTTTAACTAGAATGTGATCTTTATATTTATGTGCTCACAAACGATCATGTACCTTAGGTGTTGGTCATCAACAAGATGCGGACATTGAGGTTATTCCTGACGCAGTGCCCAAGGGTGATTTTCGAGCTCTAAAGCTTTCTTCCCCTACTATTCTGGCATTTGACCTCGAGACTACGGATCTTAGTAAGTGCATGCAAACATTGAAGCCATGTGCCATAGTTTTTGTTCCTAATTTATATGCTTTAACAATAAAATAAATATGTTAAATATGTATATATTTTATTGATAATTGTGTCTATGGCCTTGTTGGAGAAAACTCGAGAGCAATTTAGATGATGTGTGCATATATTTTAGTTCGAGGACATCAGATTCCACAGATAACCCAGATGGCTGCTTACGAATGCATGAATGAGAAGCGCTCTTTCATGCAATATGTGTTGCCAACAGAGACTTTATCTCCAGGAGCTCAAGGTGTGACTGGACTGTGCTTCAAAGGGGGGCAACTGAAGAAAAATGGAGTTCTTGTAAGTGCTGTGGACATCAAGACTGCATTGAACAAATTCAGTAATTGGCTCAAAAAAAATCCTAATGCTGTTCTTCTTGTACATAATGGAAGAAACTTTGATTTTCCTGTGTTGTGTGAGGCAATGCAGGGAGCTGGGTGTTATGAAACATTCAAGGATAAGTGTTCTTTTGCAGATTCCCTGCCTTTGTTTAGAAAACACCTTCCAGGAAAAAAATCTTACAAGCAGGAGGATCTGATGAAAGAAATCATCGGAGAAGAATATGGAGCACATGATGCACTGGAAGATGTTCGAGCACTTGGGCGCCTTGTTGTGAAAACAGATTTAAGTTCCACCAGTGTTATAGCTCATAGCTTTAGTTGTACTGCTGTGTATAAAAGACTCAAATTCAACCAAGAAAAAGCCAGGAACTTGTTGTCACTTAGTGTGCTTGTTTATAGTACTGTGTGCAAGGCCGCAATAACAGAAAATATAGCTGGTTCTGGACTTAACCTTATGCATCTCAAAATGATCTTTGCACGTGATGGCGAGGATGGTCTCAGGAACATTTTCATAATGAAGAACTCGGACGGTCAGCCAAGGGTCACCAATACCAAGCGTGTTTTGGAGACCCTTGTTCCAAAACTGGCCGAGTTCTTCAAAAACAGACCATGAAAAGCATGTATTTGTTACGAATACCATAATAAGTTTAATGTTATTACAATTAATGGATAAAGCTATTTTCCTTTAAACTTGTATATTTGAATGATTTAATGTGCCTTGTTACCTAAAATAATTGATTGTCTTATTTCCCTTGTCACATGTTCAAGTCTTTATATATTGAAGAACGCATTTCAAACTAAGTTAGCAATTCCTTACTGCACTCACAGTGTAGGTTCCATTTCACACATGAGATGATATGTATGTATATTTATAAGTTTATTGTACGCTTTTGCTCATTTTTATCTATTTTTGAACATTTGAAGTAATCTGTATGCTCACATGTAAAAGTCTCAAATTCAATATGGCGTTTCTGGAAAACGAGGATACCCTTGATTGTGAAGCAGGAACTTTTCATTTTCACTGGTGACCCCCATTTTTTTCTATTTTTCATTCAAGCATACATTGTATATGATTTCTATGTTCAAAGATTTTAATTTTAAACTGCCATTTTTTTTTATTATTTTTTTTTAATTGACTTGTGACCAGAGATTGAAACTTTTCTGGTGTACCCGAGGATGATGACATCACTTGTTTGCTTATATTTTATTTATTCCTTTTTGTACATGTTTTAAACTATCATATTTGCATATATTATGCATTTATCTATTGATACATACTAAACAAGTGATGTTTGTTCAATATTTGGATTTATTAGAGTGAAACTTGTAAATACATGGTTGAAAAAAAATGGGAAAAAAATAATTTGGGGGTTTAAAACTTAAAATGTAAAAAAAAAAAATGTGCAGTGAATTGTATTTTAACTTTGCTTATCAATGCAGAATATCATAACACTTAGAAATATGCAAAGAAAGAACAGAAAATAAAAATATTGTATTAGAGTGCTAATACCTTAATTTAATATGCGCGGATTCAAAATAGATAAAATAGTTAATGGACATATGAGGTCGTCCATGAAAAAAAAATGAAATTCGACCAAGATAGACAGATCCCGTAGCTTAAGAAACTTCAGCGACCAGTTAGTATTGACAGTCGCGCCAGTCAAAAATCATAAAAAGCGATAAAGTTATGGAAGCCAGAACTACCGATCCCGTGGTAATGTTTTTTGTATAGAAAACTCGTT
>VMBQ01008193.1:0-12736 GCA_007657795.1 Dreissena rostriformis
TCCGGATAAAATACGTTCCTTCGGAATTAGTAGCTATCAGATAGCAGGTAACGTATTTATGCTATTAAAACTCCCTAGCTGTACTTGACTCATATACAGCTAGGGACTTTTAGTTTAGATGGGAACTCATATACAGCTAGGGACTTTTAGTTCAGCTTAAGTACAGGGAGAGCACTCGTAAGAAACAAAATAACTAATAACGTGTGAGACACTTACTTGGCCCCCACGTACACCTGGACCACGTTATCGAGGTTTAGTTTACACCATTCCTCCACATCGTAGGCAAACGTGGCGCTGAACATTGCACGACGTAAACCACTGCCGTCACAGGACTTGTATATCAACGCCAGCTAGATAGGAAAGAAAGATCATGATAATCATGTTGTTACGCACTCTGTGAAAACCGGACTTGCATGTGCGTAAAGTGTCGTCCAAGATTAGCCCGTGCAGTCCCAACAGGCTAATCAGGGACGACACTTTCCGTTTAGATTGAGACTTCCTTTAAACAAAAAATTTCATAAAAGCAGAAAGTGTCATCCTTGATTAGCCTGTGAAGGCTGCACAGGCTAATCAGGGACAAGACCTCAAGACATGCTTTAAGTCCTGTTTCCCAGAGTGAGGCTCAACTTTAATTTCATTTTTTAATTTTGTAACATTTACAACTTTCTGAAATACAAAAAAGTATATTTGATAGTTTCATTTTATAAATAAAGAGAAATTTTCATGATGAATTAAAACGTGTATTAAATGCATTAAAAACATAATAAAAACATATCATTATGTACAATTTTAATCTAATGTTTTTTCTGTATTCAACATAGTATGAATAAATGTTGATTATCAGGATCAGATTTGAGAAGAAGCAATAACAAGGGACATGCAGACAGTTGATCATGCAGTGTACACCACCAGCTATAACCCTTTGCATGCTGGGAAGTTTGTTGTCTGCTAAAATGTCGTCTGCTGAATTTCTAAAGTTAGAATTTTTTTCGATTTTTTGTTCAAAAAATACTATCAGAAAAGCAAACAGTTTGGATCCTGATGAGACGCCACGTTTTGTGGCGTCTCATCTGGATCCAAACCGTTTGCAAAGGCCTTCAAAATTCGGTTCCAGCACTGAAAGAGTTAACTGCCATTGCCTTTGTACCTGATCCCTAAAGCCTGTCTTGCCCTCCTCAAACAGCTTGTCAGACTCGTCAACCACAAACCACTCCACGCTGCAACACAGGATGTGTTATATAGGATTTAAATATTCCAAGTTCAGTTTGGCGTAACTGCACAATTTTGAGGGACATTAAAATCACATGCAAGTTATAGAAAGATCTTCCTTAATTGTTCATTTACTCTTATTAAAAACAATTGTTAAGATGATAAAAGACTATATTTAAAACACATCTCTATAGTGTTTGTTAAAAAAAATGGTTTTGACCCTGTATTATTTTGCTACATATTTCGGGAATTAAAATGAGAATTCTATTTTACTGGTGATAAGCTGTGCTCAGAATTTGGCTTTCTTTTTTAGTATTTATTGTGTAGTTTAAGAAAGACTCTTTTGTTGTTTTCGACAGAAAGATCAGTGAGTATCATGGATTATAAAAAAAAAAATCTAACAGGCGGGAATGCTTTCTGAATACTACACCTGCGTAGGGAAATAACTGCCTCTGTCTGTCCCAGCAGATATATGAGTCGGTTGGGAGTGGACACCATGATGTCTGCAAAACAGTACACACCTGGTTCATGTTTGAACTGGGGAAAGTTCATAGCAAATTGAACTTTAAGTTATTGACCAAGAAACAGTATGCTTGTAAATTATTAATTTATTATGCACTAGAAGACCAAAGAATATGATCTGATATTTACTGACAGAAAGGCTTATTGGCAGAGGTCAACAAGTTTTTCTTCCATCAATTATATTAGGTCATGTTCTATGATTCTGACTTACTATAAACCTGTGATCTTTAAATTTTTTATTAAAACAATTAAATGCATGCTAAACTTTGTCATTTTTTAATGATATCATTAACGTGACGTCGATGGATGCGTCAGGCTGCATTTGCACGAATGTTATTTTGAGCGTCTAGAAATGGGTATAAATGCCAAAAATGTTAAGCTTAAAAAAACTGACTTTTGAGAATATTATCTATATTGTGGTTTGATGACCACTGCCACAACCAATGAGATTGTGTCTATTTAAAGATTATAAAAAAACAAACAACATTATTTTCATACAATATAATGAAATTGGTTCAGAGTCTGTTTTGTAAAAATGTCACATGTTTCACAATACATTAAAATCAAACTATTTGAAAAAAAACAACAACACAGAAACAACAAGAGATGTGTTTGTCAGAAACACAATGCCCCCTACGGCGCTGCTTTGATATTTTTTTTTTTTTTTTACCTTTGACCTTGAAGGATGACCTTGACCTTTAACCACTCAAAATGTGCAGCTCCGTAAGATACACATGCATGCCAAATATCAAGTTGCTATCTTCAATAATGCAAAAGTTATGAACAATGCTAAAGTTTTCGGACGGACGGACAGAAAGACAGACAGACAGACTGACAGTTCAACTGCTATATGCCACCCTACCGGTAGCATATTTTTTTTTTTTGAATTGTTGCCTAACAAACAAAGTAAAACACATATGGTTAGAGTATAGTAACAAAATAATATCTTCTCTATCATAGTTTATTGTTGAAAAACCCATGTTCAGGAGTATAGATGTGTAGGAAATAAATCATGAGTGTCAACACCTATCTTTTTCTCCCGGCTGTGTGTTATTCAAAAACCACCTATGATAGGAAATATATCATTTTGATTTTAACACAGCCTTTTCTTTTTACATTCAAGCATGTGTATCAATAATGTAATTTTATCATGTTAAAAGGACCCCCCACCCTGAGTTCGTACCAATTTTCTTTGTAGCTTTCTGAACCATCTGCAAATTTTTGCCAATCTTGTCAATGTAGAGAATACGGAACCCAAGGCCTTCCGAGAGACGTTGACACTCTCTGTAGGTCTGCAATTGTGCCATGCATTAAAGCATCAATCTGGGACAACTGGGCTTAATCCATGTGCGTAAAGTGTCATTCCAGATTAGCTTATGCAGTCAGCACAGGCTTATAAGGGACAACACTTTCGGCCTAAACTGGATTTTCACTAAGAAGAGACTTCGTTATCACAAAAATACAACAAAAGCGGAAGGTGTCCTCCCAGATTAGCCTGTTCGGAATGCACAGGCTAATCTGAGACGACACTTTACGCACATGCATTAAGACCGGTTCTTCAAGAACATAGTTAATTTTGCAATGAATATACAAGCAATTTGAAATCAATAAATAACAATGGCTTGAATATCAAATATAGTAATTAACTACGAAAAGCACACTCACTATCGCCAACGTGGGTAAAAAAAGAAACCATGTAAACTTGTTATGAAATAATAAGCAAAAATTCGTAATAAATTGTTTCATACAAATGAAATTTATATAAAACAAATTGAAGCATTATTCTAAATTATATAATAATCCAAATTAAATCAAATCAAGCCATTGCTAAATTGTTGCAGCTAAAACAAAAACTTACTGCCAAATATTGACAAATCCCCAGAGGTGGGGGAGAGCACGGGCATAGAAATAACTTCTTGACTCACAAGTTAAGTGGCAATCATAAGAATAAACCACCATTGCGTTAAAACTAATTAAACCATTTTCATTAGTGGGACACTTATTTTCATAGATTTCATTGTTAGAAAGAAAAATGAATTTTAGTTTCCAATGTCAGCCGGATTTGCGTCCTCAAGTGAAGATTTCCAGGATGAATACCGCCACAAACACAATATAACTGAAGGGTTTATGGCAATAAAATGAAATAATAAGAGTTTGCTTATGATAAAACCATAACCTAAGACAGGATGTGCATTTTTAATCATAAGTGCAAAAATATAATCCAGTTAATTTGTGTGTGACATTATAATCTGTCTTATTTGCAATAATGCTTTGTAGTCAATGTTTGTTGTTTTGGTTAGCCATTTATTAATTAATGAAATGCAAATTTAACACTTTTCATATGGCAGAGTGAAATAAGTAACTTCGGCAACAAAATTTCTCGTCAACAAATATTAATTGATTTACAGTAATTTTCTAAAAAGCTGACAAAACACGCACCTGTTTGGCAAGTTCTCGAGTTGGAGAGAGCACAAGAGCTCGAATGCCGTCATTTCTGGGTTCCTTCAGATGGTGCAGTATGGGTAACAGGAAAGCAGCCGTCTTGCCGGACCCTGTCGGGGCACACGCCATGATTTCCCGCCTCTGAAAGTAGTCCAACTTAAAAATTACTACAAGGATCAGTTTTGTTTAAACCTACTTATTTTAGCTCGATTGCATCGAAAGCCTAAGGCTTATTTGAAACGCTTTCGAATCCGTTTCCTGGGACTAGAACCAGTACTTGGTGTGTTTGGGGGAGATCTAGATAACGCTCCACTGTGGGGATCGAACCCATGACCTCCCGATCTAAGGCGGACAACATATCTACTACGCCACGGCGATCTTTTTTAAGGATCAGTTTGATATGGACAACTTTGACAAGGAGTGTGTTTTACACCTCAGGCAAACAAACTACCAAAGCACCTTACTGGGTTCACCAAGTCTTCATTATCTGACATTTCGATTAAAGTTAGGATTTAACAGCGAAGCAATCCTTACACTCAAAACAACAGCTGAAAGGAAAAGAAATCATCCGTCTGTTTGATAGGTTTAGGAGGAAAAATCAAAACTCTGTTTGATAGACTAAGGAGAAGAAATCAAGCCTCAATTTGATAGACTTAGTATCAAATTGGAATAATTATGGTGATAAAAAATATAACATCGATTCAGTAATATCAGAGCAGATGATAATGTTGTTCTTTTTTTTATAGCAATTAAAAACAAGAGTTCCGCGGTCTGAGACATATGTCCTCTTAACAGGGCCTTGATTTTCACACTTATTGTGACAGTGACCTTGACCTTTGACCTAAATTGGGGTCATCTACTGTACAAGGCCACTGCCCATGTGAAGTATAAAGTCAATCTGTCAATGAGTTGACAAGTTATTGATCAGAAACGATTTTCACACTTATTGTGATAGTGATCTTTGACCTAGTGACCCCAATTTCAAAAGGGGTCATCTACTGTCCAAGGCCAATGCACATGCGAAGTATCAAGCCAATCGGTCAATCCATTCACAAGTTATTGATCGGAAACAAACTGGTCTACCAGCAGACACACAGACCGACAGACACAAAGACCGACACCGACCGACCTACATCCAGCAAAACAATATACCCCCTCTTCTTCAGAGAAGGGCACAAATATATCAATTTACAGCCTTAGAACTTAAATCTGCCTTCTTGTTTTGTTGTTGGAAAACAAAACAACTTAATTACTGTTAAAAAGTAAAAAAACATGATTTAGAAATTATCTAGAAACCTTTTTATATTTTGCATTATCTATGACATTTCATAATGCTGTTCATAATACTTTTCACAGAGTTAATTTTGAATATATTTCTTTAACATTTGACAAAAAATTACTCAAAATGTGTTCTCTTTTTAAAGACCAAGCTTACATTAAGCATGACTGGTATTGCTTGCATCTGTATAGGAGTGGGTGCAGTGTAACCGGCACTCTCGATGTTCTGTATGATACGTGAGTGGATGTTGTAGCGCAACTTCAAGTCCTGGAATGTCTCAACAGGTTCTGGGATGTCTGTACCGTATGCATGGATTCGGTTTACATTCTTCGTGTGATTTACCTGCCAAAAAAAAAGACCGAAAAGATATACAATGAAGTTAACATTAATTTAATGTTCACTTCATATTTCATTCGGACAACATTTTTATGTTTTACAACTTTAGTACAGTGCTACGTCATTAGTTTGTTTATATCTAGAATTAATACAGACCAGTTAAACATTTTTTTTTTGTATAAGTGGAAAAAAATACTGAAGTACGTGTTATTGTTTTTAATTTTGTTTTTACATCAAATTACAATGTTTTACACTTTTTATATATCATAATTCAGCAAGTTTTTTTCCTTCTTTGTAAAGTACCGGAAAACGGCACTTTCCCAATCTAGGAAAAATTACAAATTTCCCAATTGAAGGATAAAATAAAAATAAAAAATAAAATAATAAAAAAATGCAACTTTAGTTTATTTACTTATGCAGCTCTATGGCTAGAACCTTAGTAAATATAATATTGATAACTTGACATCAGTTATTCTCAATTTTTAGGTGTTTGTTAGTAAAACATTAAATACACCAGTTTCCCAATTTGAAGATTTCACGACGCGAATTTTCCCAATTTCAGATTTTTCACGACTCGATTTTCCCCAATTTTGAGGTTTTCGCGACTCAATTTTTCCCAATTGGACCAGTACGGGTACTTTTCCCAATTGGACAAAAAAAATAGCTGTGTCATATAACTGCATGACTGCTAAAAAAAACAACACCAAATAACCAACATTAAACATACATAATATTGTCAAGGGTTTACTACACAAACATTTTATTTACAAAGAGACTGGACTTGCATTGCTCTACCTGAAAACCTTTATACACGACCATCAACAATATGGCTTATTTGACAATAACTGATACTCTGAAAAACTAATACCATAACTATGTAATAATTGAGCCTTCCTCTGGGAAAATGGGCGTAAAGCATGTGCATAAGGCTTATCTGCACAGGCTAATCAGGGACAACACTTTCCGCCTTCATTGGATGTTTGTTTAAGAGACTTCCTTTAAACCAAAAATTTCATAAAAGTGGAAAGTGTCGTCCCTTATTAGCCAGTGTGGACTACACAGGCTAACCTGGGACGACACTTTATCTACATGTATTAAGCCCTGTTTTCCTAGAGCGCAGCTCAATTTTTTTATCTGACAGTGAGAGATTGCAGTACTAGTACCTGCTCCTGTTTCAAGTCCGCCATTTTTTGAGCTGGATCAACAACCTTCTTTTTCTTAGCTTTCCTTGCCGTCCTAAAACTGCTCATATCCTGATCATCTATGGCTGTAATATTGCCCAGTAATTTGAGTGCAGCCTCGTCTCTCCGCCCTGATTTTTCTATATTTTCTGCCTCTTCTTCATCCGAGTCACTAGAAGATTGACTAGATTCACACGAGTCTGAATCACTGGAAGCCTTTATTTCCTGTTCGCTATCCGATTCTGAATCACTGCTATCATCTGTGTGAAAAGTAGAAATTACTTATTTTAAAATAATTTACTGTGCTGACACAATGTTCTTGATACATGGTCATTTCACTAAACAAAGACACCATACATATACTTCTAAGGATATTCTGACTATTTTCCAACCTTTTGAAACTCAGATCGTCTGCTGCAATCCTTAGATTACTAGAACAACGAAATACATTTTAACTTGGCAATTGTGGGGTTAGTTCTCATTATCATTATTAACTTTTAAAGATGATTTCATTTTAATCAATTATGTTTTTTTGTAAAAAAAAATCATATACATTTAAATTATAAGGGATTTGCCAGACTTAACAAATGACAGGGGGGTATAAAAAGAGGCAGGGTGACCTCTTTTGTGAAAACTGGTCATATGTAGACTTTGTACATTGTAGGTGGCTAAATGGTGCTGTTCTCACTAAAATATTTGTATTCTAGCATCAATTCAGCATATATTTCTTATGGCATGTTCTTTATTATAAAAAGTTTGATGTTAATACCAAGTTATACTGTATGGTACTCACTCTATAAAATCATCAATGGACAATTACGAACTTGTTGAAATTGACAAATGATAGATGGACAAAAAAGGTGGGACATAAAAATGTGAGGAGGGGCCTCATATTTCAAAAGGATGGGGCATGCGTTTCTGTTTTGAATGTCATTTATTAATAATGTTAATAAATTACTGTTAAATTCATTTTTACAACTTACCTGAGTTTTCTGAATCCTCAGATTTTACTTCCTTTTTAAAGCCTTGCTTAACATCTTGTTGACTCTTCTTGGAAGTGTTTGTGTCAGCTGGTTGTTTCCGCTTCAATATCTGTGAAATCATAACCATGTTTATTTCATGTCTGTTATATATCTACTTATTGTAGCAGCAAATCCACGTACATTGACTGGGCATGCACTGTACATGACTCATTCAATACAGTAATTATTCTTAAAAGTGTAACAGAATTGTTGGTTTCAGTAAAACATACATGTCATATGTCCAGGATTGTTCCTGAAATGCTTGTTCCCAAAGGACAGCAAATGTCCCAGAAACCATAACAAATTGTTCTCTATTTTCATTCACAAGAGCACAAATCACAATCAAATGCTGATAATGCGTCCTGAATGGCGGTAATTGCTGGGTCTAAGCTTTGACACGACAAATAAATCTATCTCGGATTTTCCGAGAAAGGCTGATTTCCCAACTTTTTGTACAGTTACTAATAATGGCGTACGCGTGTTTACGAAATTCGAAACACGTTCATCTTAAATAATGGTGTCTTGTTGGATTATTACTGGATTTTATTTTTTATTATATTTTTTTGGCATGCCCAGTAGCACACTGCTACCGCGGTGTTGCGCGGCCGTCCCTGATAAGAACAAGCCCGCGTAGCGCGCTTTGACCGTTAATACATAGGGAAATTTAGACAAAACAATACAAAAAAAATAAAAAAATGTTATTGATACGACTGGATTTTTTTGCCACGCGTCACCTATTTTCGCGATGCTATTTATCTCCCCCTGAATACTTATCTTGTCCATGTTCTGCCTCCGCCGGTTTCCTTTTACCCGGCCTTCGCGGGTATAAGCCATAGACTGGTTCACTACATAAAGTGATAGTCTTTACCAAACACAATTTCGGTAAACATAACCTGTCTAAAATATTGCCCAAAATCCTGATTTCTTTCGAATTTATTTGCTAAATGATCTTTTTGATATCTTATTATTATTATCCTGACATATCACTAACGCTTGTTTAAAAAAATGATTTTTTTTTAAACATTATAGTCGGCATCTGTATCCTCGCGGTATTTCAATAACGACACCCTACTGTTTACTTGTTAGAATTCGTGACGCATTTTCCATTCGCTCTCAGAAAGCAGTTTTACGTGTGATCGTGAGCAATATTTTGGTAAGTTGTGGTTGTTAACCATCAGAAACACATTTATTCACTAAATTTAAAGATATTCCGATTTAACTTNACGCTCCCACTTAAGGGATCAATACAGAGACCTCCCAGTGACTAAGCAGACACCATATCCACTATTCTGCAGCCACACACCAGCTTTAAATTCCTGCGGCTAGAAAACACACACAATTATAAGATGTTAGATCTGAAAGCTAGGAACATGTAACTCGTTTGAAGATTGAATTTTTTGGATGCATTACTTTTTTATTGAAACAATAATAATATTTTGAACACAATAATGTTCATACATGTATATTTATTAAAAATACGTGGTTATAAAAAAAGCTTTTGCCTGCAAATTAGGTAGCACCTATAATCATATTAGCGAACTCAGCGGAACGCCGAGCGTTTTAGCGATTTCACCTCGCTTTCCACCTCCGCGAAAGCACTCGATAGCAGAAAAAAACCGCGGAGGGAGCGCGTTTTTCCGGGAAAACGCGTGGACTGTACTTTATGTGCATATGTGCAAAGTTATTTCAAGATCCATCACTAAATAGCAAAGTTGTAGCAAAAACAAGATTTTCACGCAGAAACACTGACCAATAGACAGACGGACATTGTAATTTTTGTAAATCAATGATTCAATCATCATGTTTCCTAGTCCATATAAACGGACTCCCAGAGCCTTTGATAATTTTTGCTATGGCGGCTCTGGGAGTCCATATGCACCCCTTCATAACCATGGGTGCAGTTCAGCGCACAGAATCCGTGCGCTTCACTAAACAGACATCGTTCGAGACAAATTGAAGAAAATAATGAATAAACTTCATAAACATGTTAAATTTACCTGAATGGCAACCTACGATCTTTATCCTTTGCATGCACCCTATAAAAACACGACGATGTTTCAACACACTTTTCTCGCTACCATTTTTATGTTTAAATTTTAAACAGTATATTCTGTATCGAATACCACATCGTGATCGACTTTAATAGGCTCCATCACATAACCCGACGTGCAAAATATTGGTGTAGTGCGACCTTACTGAAATTGGGTCAGTTTTCTCCCTTTTCCAAGATGGTGGATACATCGTGCGAAAGATAAACAAAGTCAATAAAAAGTTATTATTTCTTGCTTTAATGGTACCATTCGGATGAGTTTGTGGTTTAGACAGGTAAACTTTGATAAGATCTTGCAGTTTCAGTGTTCCTTAACCCTTGCATTGTTGATTAAGTTTTGCACCCATGTTTATGAAGGGGTGCATATGGACTCCCAGAGCCGTCATAGCAAAAATTATCATAGGCTCTGGGAGTCCGTTTATATGGACTACATGTTTCCATCTGTTTTTACTTAATATGTTGATCGCGAAAACATGTGATAACGCTATAAATATCCCTTTATTTTTTTAACAATACAAATTTGTTAACAAAATACATACATGTAGCTTTTCTGCATCCGATCTAAACCTATTGAAGTCAAATTTTGCACCTGCTCCTAATTTTCTAAATAAATCATAAGCATCCATGCTTATTTACCTGCTGGTCGTTTTGATCACAAAATTAAAGGCAATAGGTTACACTGCAGTAGTATTTACGTGGACTTTCAAGCCAACACCACACAGATCGATAACCTTAGTATTAATTGATCTTTGGACAACATAATTTATCATTTTATGGAAATAATACAACAACAAACTTTAAGATTATCACGTAACACTACTGTGTATGTCGCCAATAAATAAAAGCAATACGTTAAATATTTACAAATTAATTGGTAAATATTTTCATTCCGCTATTAAATCGATACGTATACTCTCTGTAAAAAGGCTGAAAGTTTCGATACATTTGACCAATCAATAATCGCGTTACATTCCCGGGGTTGCTAAGCAGGTGCCCGAACACATCTTTTTGACATGTAAGACTATTTACAAAAATAAACTAAACGTTTACCGTAGAAGTAAATATTCATAGGTATTCTCATCATTTAACAAATACATTGCTACAAATTTGAAAAGCATATGCATTGCTGTATTTGTCGTTTACCTGATTTCATGATCATAATTGGTCAATCAATGTTCGATCTTTTACATCAATCAGCATTGACAATCATTATCATAATGGTCATGACCATTTGTGAATGTGATACTGTACTACAATCATATTTTGTACGCTATAATTATTGTTTGTATGTTTTGAATCGTATAGATCCACACACAATCAAACCATGACTTCTATCTTTTTCGGGTCGGCTTGCCATATTGTGTTTATGCCCGCCTGGCTTTTGCGACCTACTTGTTAAATCTGCAAGAGAATATCTCTCAAAAGAAGATCAACCAAAGTGTTGTAGTGACTTAGTGTGAGTGCTGGACCAAGTGCCAAAATGATAATGAAATTTGCACATTGAATTTTTCAGCTGATCACTAGTCTCCAGTATGACTGCTGGATCCATTGCAGTGCCCACCATCGTGCCATTGCGGCCACCAATACCAGGCAAACCCAAGACATCCATTGATTCCAACACTAAAATAGAACTAAGTACAGGTAATCTCAATACTAATTTTCATATATATATGTTTGTCCCTTTTGTAATAAGAAAATCAGGTTATTATTTGTGTGCAACAACTCCATATTTTTGTTTCTACTACACTTATTATAATAAACTTTTCATGTATTCGGGCTCTTTATAAACATTCACTGATTAAGACATATAACTTTGATCAGCCTTTCAGCAGGATTATGCCCCCTTTGTTAACTTGGAAATGGCAGGTTTATTTTTGCGTGCAAGTAGAAATTCAAGGGTTTCCCATTCAACCGGGGCGAGTAGATTCATGAAAGTCAATTTCAAAATTTGGTAGTCCGTCTAGGCAACAAGCTTTTAAAAAAAGATTGAAAACGATTTTCTGCAGTTGATCAGTTTATTTCTGCAAAAGCATGTTCAAGCTCATGAAAGGGCATAATGCATTAAGTCATGAAAGCAACTATATAATTTTGTCTGATTTTATTATGCCCCCTTTCGAAGAAAAGGGGGTATATTGCTTTGCACATGTCGGTCTGTCGGTCAGTCGGTCGGTCCGTCCACCAGGTGGTTTCCGGATGATAACTCAAGAACGCTTAGGACTAGGATCATGAAACTTCATAGGAACATTGATTATGACTGGCAGATGACCCCTATTTATTTTGAGGTCACTAGGTCAAAGGTCAAGGTCACAAGTCAAGGTCACAGTTACTGGAAATAGGAAAATGGTTTCCGGATGATAACTCAAGAACGCTTACGCCTGGGATCATGAAATTTCATAGGTACATTGGTCATGACCGGCAGATGACCCCTATTGATTTTCAGGTCACTAGGTCAAAGGTCAAGGTCACAGTGACCTGAAGCAGTAAAATGGTTGACTGGAAATAGGAAAATGATTTCCGGATGATAAGTCAAGAACGCTTACGCCTTGGATCATGAAAATTCATAGGGACATTGGTCATGACTGGTAGATGACCCTATTGATTTTGAGGTCACTAGGTCAAAGGTCAAGGTCACAGTGACTCAACACAGTAAAATGGTTTCTGTACACCACCACCACCACCACAACCACCACCTCCA
>VMBQ01008193.1:13378-38659 GCA_007657795.1 Dreissena rostriformis
CCACCACCACCACTACCATATATATATAATTTCAGGTAAAAGATTGCATGCAACAAGCACATACCTCTGTCATTACTAAAGATATTCAATTGAAACTTCTACAGAATCAGCATGCGAGGTTACTGACCAAGGCACATAACTCTGACCTGCAATTTAGTAGAATTATGCATTTAACAAGTCCTATCTCTGGCCGACAGGCATTGTTGCATAAAACACCACATATATAATTACTGTTTATGAAGATTAAAAGGACGAAAAAATTGGTCGGTTGACATTTTTATGAAACAGATAGGTAAGCTACTGATAGTTTTAAATTTCAAATAATCGTTGAAATGCGCTCCTTCAAAAGCTGTATTCCATTGTATGAACAAATTGTAGAAGCTATATTTGTTTTGATGTGAATGGTAAACATTATTAAGTAAATGCAAATAAACCGAAAGAAATTTAGCATAAAATCTTAAAAGATTTTTTACATAAGCATTTGTTTTGTATATTTACATACAATAGTTTTACTAAATGAAGAATTATAGACTGTTCATTATTTTGTCATACTTTAATTTATTTTATTATTCAGTCTTCATTTCTTACTTTTCTAAAATGAAAGGTTGTAAAGAAAACAAAGTTATTTAATGTAGGTCTACTTTTCAGAATTAACTAATAAAATATCTGACCTGACCCGAAATATCTGGGTTTTGAAATTGTGTAGGCCAACCTTACCTGACCTGTTGGACTCCTTATTTGTTTATACTTGATAGAGACCTAACAATCAAACCCTACAAATTGATTCCATTTTCAGCTTATGAATTAAAAAATTCCCCATGTTTAAATCTAAAATAAAAGGCTTGTAGATGCAATTCCATTACAAATAAAGAACAAATGCTATAAAGGCACTTAAAACCCTTCAATTTTGTTCTCCTCTAAACATTTCGGTATTGTGATGCCATAGTGTTGATTTCAGAGAGCAATGGAGCGAAGATCTACTACACAATCAATGGCACCAAGCCAGACCCGTTCCCGAAGGTTGGGTCTGCCAAGTACACGATGGAATATCAGGGACCGTTCACACTTCCTGCGGGGAAACAGACCGTGAAAGCCGTGGCGTTGTCTCCGTATGTATATGTTGCAGACAGTTGTTATTGTAATACATGTATGTCTAAATATGTTAGTTTGCATTGGCATTTTGGATGTGGTGTTTGCCTAGCGACCAGGAGGTCTCGGGTTTTATCCATACACTGGGGGCATTCTCAAGGTCTTCTCCTAATTACTGGTGCTACCTAAGAAATAAACTTGAGAGTGTCTAAATGTCTCAATAAGCCAAAGGCCTAATCTAATACAGCTAAAATATAAAGGTTTTAATTATAAATAAGTGATAAGTGAGGAATAAGAGGCCAAACTGTATTATTCACTTTCTTGTTCCTATGCAAACCACTTACCTTATTATGGAGTCAGTAATCAGTGACTTTGGTTACAATTTATAGCTTATGGGTAATTTGTTTCACTTTCCACCGCATTGTTACAATGTTCTATTTACATTAATACCAATAATTGACATATGGGAATTTGAAGTTATCACCATTTCAAGAACGTAAGTTGTAGCACAATTTTGGAATAGTTAATAATGTGTGATACCAAACATAATTGTGGTGAAATTGTTCAAAGTAAATTTGTTAGGCTCCATGTTGCCTTGTTGCGGACTCAATCACTCAAACTCCAAATTATGACTAGCTTACTGTACATTGTGAACATGCATGCTACGTTTCAGGGATGGGATGCGCGAGTCCAACGTGGTTACGAAGGTGTTTGAAGTGGATTACGTGGCTCCCCCTGTGATGCCACCAGAGGACGACGACTTGGGGTTCCAAGATGATCTGCAAAAGGAGAAAACCATGGTGACAAATTTGGAATCTGTTGTTGATGAATTCATGCAGTGGAATCCATTTTCTTGTTCTGATATTTTTTTTTAGCTTTTTTATCTTTTATAACTCTTTCAGCCAGACATAGAGATATGAAATAATCAATAACCACCATTTTTTAAAAACATGTTCAAAACAAACCATAAATAAAAAGAAACAAATTTATAGAGTATTTTGTATAAGATATACATATGAGGTTTTATACTCCTTTTATTTTGTTTTTGCTGTGATTATGACCACGTTATTGCTATCATGTCCAGTTAAACGTACGGCGAGCTCAGAAGGATCTGATGATCTCACAGCGGTCAGCGTGGACCGAGGTCCAGGGGACAAAGAACTTGACCAATCGAATGGAAGGTGAGTCATCAAGGGAGAGAAACACAGTGTTAATCAACAACAATATCTATTTGGTTATTGGCAAGCAGGTCCTAGATCATATGTGTCGTGTTCATATAAAAAAAAGTGGAATCATCCTGTACCTGCATTCCATAACTCATAAGCACTGAATGGACATGAGGCAAATAGCATTTGCTCGAAAACATTAACCCTTTGCATGCTGGGAAATTTGTCGTCTGCTAAAATGTCGTCTGCTGAATTTCTAAAATAAGCATTTTCAGAATAGCAAACAGTTGGGATCCTGATGAGACGCTACGTTCTGTGGCGTCTCATCTGGATTCAAACTGTTTGCAAAGGCCTCCAAAATTCGGTTTCAGCACTGAAAGAGTTAATCAACAATAATAATCGATGTATGGTTAAATAAGATATGATATATTTGTCTGCCAAAAAAACTCCAACACAAACAGCAAATCATCCTTTCCAGGAGTGCTTATGTTAGTGTAGATTCATTAAATATCATTTTTATGATATTTGATTTTAAGAATTTTAAATTTAGGTAGATCTTAAATTCTTGTATTTCTATTTTTTGTCCAAAACCTAAAAATAAAGGTTTTTCATTCTTTTGTTTACCTTTACACCCCTTGTGCTCAGTCGACATTCACTAAAACAATAAATTTTAATAAACTGCAGTCTCTGTATCTTTTTGTCTTAATATAGTTACCACGTGGTCTCTAATACATCGTGCAAAAACCTATTATCAGGAATTAAAATCCTTGCAATATACCAGTATCCCAATAAACTGCCCAATTATTAGTGATTCCCTTAGTGTCTTGTATACCTACAAATAAAACAGTTTTAATTAAGTGTATTGTATACCTATTATAAATCAGTATTAATCAACTGTATTGTATACCTGTAATATACATGTAATAGTGTTTATCAAATAATTTTTTATTCATGGTTAAGCTGACCCACAAAAACAAAAACATTTATAGTCCGACAAACAATATTGGTTTGAGGTATGTTTAAGTATTATTATCACTAAGAAATAGTTATAGATGTTTTACAGCTTCCAACTACATTTGTTTACGTAAAGATTAAAAGAGATTAAAAGGGTATTGCCATTTGGATAATCTGTACCATGTTCAATTTTTCAGACATGGAAATCAGGGGAAGTCACCATCGTCAGCCAGGGACTGGGACCAGGTTCCTCAACTCTAGACATGACAGGTCACCGGACAGAGATGTGAGTTGGAGTTGCCTCCCTTGTTTTGACTTAATTCAAAAGTATTGGGTAGCCTCGTTCTGAGAAAACTGGGCTTAATTCATATGGGTGAAGTGTCGTCCCAGATAAGCCTGTGCAGTCCGAACAGGCTTATCAGGGACGACACTTTCTGCCTACACTGGATTTTTGTATAGAAGAGACCTTCTTTAGACAAAAAATTCAATAAAAGCGGAAATTGTCATCCCTGATTTGCCTGTGCCGACTGCACAGGTTAATCTGGAATGCCACTTCATGCACTTGTTAAGCCCAGCTCTCCCAGAACGCAGCTCTGGTAATCATTTGAGATGGCGTAGCTATATAACATGCATTGAGCATATGCTTCATAGAGATTTACAATGAACAAACCATAGGACTTTTTTTTGAAAATTCTGAAAGTTTTGGTAACTTAGTAGTTGTACTCAGTAAGATAAAAACACTTGCATGATCACTTAAACACTTACAGACATTAAATATCAACAAAGTTGGTTCTAAATTAATCTATTTTAAATATTTAAGTATCGGTAGCTCTTTGGCAATATATTATTTAAGCATTATTATTTTTTAAGCATGATTTAAACTGTTTTGAGAAGGATAGAGAAAATAATTATATATAACTAAATATGAAAAGTTATACAGCATTATAAAAATAATGTAAACTACAATGATAGATTCAGTTACATGCAAGTCTGTAAACAAAAATGATCTAGATGTCACTGATTCAAATAGAATTGTTACAATTAGACTGATATTTCTTTCCTTCATTCAGCCCCAGTCCAGTCGGAGTCATAGAACACCCAGTCCCCGTAGGGTCCGACATCTCCCTGATAACACGACACAGGCCATGAGGCTCCAGAGGGAAACAGACTTCCTCAAGTAACGGGCCAGAATATAAGCAGCATTCTGGAAAACGGGGCTTAATGCATGTCACTGTGCAGAAAGTGTTGTCCCAGATTAGCCTGTGCAGTCTGCTAGGCTAAGCAGGGAAAACACTTTCTGCTTTAATGGATTTTTTTTGTTTATAGGAAGTCTCTTCTAAACAAAAATACGTACCTGATTAGCCTGTGGGGACTTCACATGCTAATCTGGGACAACTCTTTACGCACATGCATTAAGCTCTGTTTTCCCAGAGCGCGGCTCATATTGATGTTAATGATAAGTAGAGATTTATTGCCTATCGGCTTGGGCAACAGTTCAAATTTGTCAGCCCTGATACCGAGGGACAACTGTTTTGACTGTTCACCAAACATCCATGAAAAAACTGATTTAATACCTGATCAAATTTCAAACACACAAAAAAGAGCAAATTTAATTTAAACACAACAGTGTTAGTGAAACCTGAATATAGACATTTTTCAATACATGTCTTGGCCTTACGTAGAACTTGGAAGTATAGGAAAATGTCAAACGGCAAATGACTCTTGTTTTAATTTTATTCACTGTTTTAATTTTATGCTCAATGGTAATACTACAACATACGTTTACCACAGATTAAGATCACGTAACAGCTTGTTTTGATTTCGGTAATTTCCGTCGCTTTACGCTTCGCTACTTGCCAATCGAAAGTACCAGTACATATAATACTTAACAGTTCGAAATATTCACTGGTAACAGTTTAAAACATTGCAACATTACTTTTTCTACGAGGAAATAGCAATAAATACTTAATTATCATTTATATAAGGCATCAGGTAATAATAGATACTAATGTATTTGCTATTCCACAGGTGTGTGTACTGCTTTGCCGACCGGCCCTCTGACCCATACGCCCGGTTCTGTAACACCTGTGGCAACAATGTCGCCCCCATACCACAGACCCGCATCCCACCACCAGAACCAGGGCAGGTGTGTAATGTTTAGATTGGAGGTTGTCTTTGAGTGATTTAATGCTTTTATATAATATATAAGCCGCTCTCTGGGAAGACTAGGCATAATGCATGTGCATAAAGTGTGTCCCAGATTAGCCTGTGCAGCCTATCATTGGATTTGTAGTCAAGCGGTCTACCAACTGAGCTAGTTGGCCCTGTATCACTGGAAAAGAGCTATATACTTTTGGCTGTGCTTTTGAGATGGAAAAGATCGTTGATCATGATACTGGCTTACATAATCTGCTTGAGCGCTCTTAAGCATTTGCTGTGATGAACTGTGCATATAGATTGTGGAATGTCTGGTAATGACTCACTGAATTGCACTATTGTTATAATATCATAATGAACATGACAGCTCAATGTTTGTATGCATCACAAATAACGTATTCAAAGCATGATTATTTTTTTATATACCACTTAAACAAAAACAAAAATCAATGGTAAATACTAGCATGAAGCATCCAATAAGTTTTAGACTGTGAAATAACACACACTAACTATTGAAAGCCATACTTGGAGCTTTCGTCCATGCACTACGGACTTCATCAGCCGAATGATTTCTACTGTTGGGAACCGTTAACATGAAGCATGAAGCATGTTTTTAAAAAAATGTGTTTTTAGCTCACCTGAGCAGAAAGTGTTCGTGGTGACCTATTGTGATCGCCTTTTGTCCGTCGTCCGTTGTGCGTTGTTCGTCGTGTGTCGTCAATATTTACCTTGTGAACACTCTAGAGGCCACATTTATTGTCCAATCTTCATGAAACTTAGTCAGAACATGTGTCCCAATGATATCTTGGACGAGTACGAAAATGGTTTGGGTTGGTTGAAAAACATGGCTGCCAGGGGGCGTGGCAGTTTTCCTTATATGGCTTTAGTAAAACCTTCTGAACACTCTAGAGGCCACATTTATTGTCCAATCTTCATGAAACCTGGTCAGAAGATGTGTCCCAATAATATCTTGGACAAGTTCGAAAATGGTCAGGTTGGTTGAAAAACATGGCTGCCAGGGGGTGTGGCAGTTTTCCTTATAAGGCTATAGAAAAACCTTGTGAACACTCTAGAGTCCACATTTATTGTCCAATCTTCATGAAACTTGGTCTGAACATGTGTCCCAATGATATCTTGGACAAGTACGCAAATGGTTCCGGTTAGTTGAAAAACATGGCTGCCAGGGGGTGTGGCAGTTTTCCATATATGGCTATAGTAAAACCTTGTTAACACTCTTCAAATCACATTTATTGTCCAATCTTCATGAAACTGGGTCAGAATATTTGTCCCAAAAATATCTCAGCTGAGTTCGAAAATGGGTGCGGACCGTTAAAAAACATGGCCAGCAGGGGGGGGGGCGGGGCGGGGCAGTTTTCCTTATATGGCTTTAGTGAAACCTTGTTAACACTCTAGAAGTCACATTTATATTCTACATGAAACTTTATGTTTCATAAAGTAATTTTATTATTTTGAACTCCACCTTCTCATAATAGTTAAGTTCCCTCGGATCTCAGGTGAGCGCCTTAGGGCCCATGGCCCTCTTGTTTTCTGTTCTGGTGAAAGTATAAAAATCTCCTTAAGCTTATCTCCTTTTAAGCTTATTTGAAGAAATGAATTCGGTGTGACACACGATAGAACCGGCTGTACTCATGTTAGTTTTATTTTTTTATTTTACTCACTTGAACAAAATTCAGCTTAAACACAACCGATAAATAAGTAAATGAGTGTTTCCCAACCTTCAGATGGGTACCTGTGTGTACTGCAAGACCCTGGTGCCATTCAACACGCCGACCTGTGTCGTGTGCGAGGGTCCGATCCCCAACCAGAACCAGCCGATGGCAAGCATCAAACTCACGGACAAGGTAGTGTGCACCCTGTGTGGTACTGGCAACCCTGCCAACCTGCACCAGTGCATCACGTGCGACACCCAGCTGCTGCTGCCTCGAGGACATGGATCACAGGCTAGTTTAGTTTAAATCTATTTATTTTAGCTTGATTGCATGGAAAGCCTCAGGCTTATTGAAATGCTCTTGAGTCCGTTTCCTGGGCCTATAACCAGTACTTGGTGTATTTGGGGAAGATCTAAAGAATGCTCCCAGAGTAGGGATGAAGCCATGACCTAGGCGCTAGGCGACCATCATTTCCATTACGCCATGGCGACCTTGGCTAGTTGGAATGGGGGTATTTCTGTGTTTTTCATCAATGGTGTTAAATTTTGAGGGGGTCCTGTCATTAAAGGTGGGGACACCAATCATTTTCCAAAAAAGCTCAATTTGCATACATATTTTTAGGTCTTTGATATTATTAATATTGGGCAGCAATAGTATTAAGGTCAACATGTTAGAAAACATTTGCATCAACAATGACTACAATGACAAATCCCAGGATTACCAGTACAAAGTTTTCTAAATAACTTTTCAAAATTTAAAAAGGACAAACGAAAAATATTGTTGTATATCAAAGTTTGAATGTTGTTTATTGTTATAAGAATGTTCAAGAACTTCCATTTTTTTTAACTAGAGGTTTATGGTATATCAAAATGTAACCTTTAAGTCACATAGTTGGGCCTTTTTGAATATACTCTCCTTGTTTGTTAAAGTTATTGCCATGGAAACACAGGCTTCCATGTGAGAGCATTATTGAAATTCACGTTTAGGGAAATCAAACAATTATTTGTTTTCAGCCTGCTTATGTGGGACAGTCCGCTCCCCCTATAACCAGTCTAGACAAGAAGTACCTGAAATGCACAAAGTGTAACCGTGTCAATCGTGGTGAGGCAAGATTCTGTGACTGGTGTGGAGCCAAGGTAGGTTAAGGCAATAAGGTTTTGGGCAATTTTTTTCGTAATTAAATTTTGTATGATATGAAGTACCAATTTTGAATCATCGATTGAAACCAAAAGCTCCCATCAACATGTGTGCAAAGAAGGCTGAAAAGCTCTTCTGGTTGTGAACAATCTAAAATGTTGTTTTTTTGCATTATAGATCAGTGTGGATCTTCTATGACATGTGTATGAACATGATCTGTTTAATTCAAATTCTTTAGTTGTAAATACTATGTCAGAATATTTTTCTGCAATGAACAGCATAGAGTGAACAATGTGTTTCCTCTTTTACAAGAAGTGTAAAATTGGTTTACAATTTACTAAGAAATATTAAGGTGTTGATTCATTATTTGTGTGTCTTCAACTGTATTTCTGCTTTGTCACTTTCTTTAATTCTCTCTGTGTACAGATACTATTTTTCTTGTGATAGACTGTTTTGTCTCATGTGTCATTATACCAGGTGATTGAGAAACTGTTAAAGGTACAAGTACAAACTAAAAGGGGTGATGAATGAATGTGCATTTTCCTGATGTTATGTTTGTATCTCTCAACAACAGCTTTGTTTTTGTTGTGGGTACGTGGCATTAACCTGACATAAAAGGCTAGAAACAGTCCGTTTAGTTAAGGAAAAGAGATTTTTTGTTTTGATATTTTTCCTACATTCAATCCTAAAGATGGATTGACAACATTTTGAAAAAAATAAAAAATTAACCCATTTATGCCTAGCGTCTAAAAAAAGGCCTAGGCAAACAGCGTAGACCCAGATGAGACGCCGCATGAGGGTCTTCGCTGTTTGCTTAAAGGAATTCTGTAAGAAATATTCTAAATATAGAAATAAATTTACTAGACATCCCTAATTAAGGAAATAAATTGATCCAATTTAGAAGGATGGGAGAGTCCACTAAGCATAAATGGGTTAAAACTCTTTCTGGCTTCTATGTTGTCTTGTTATCATTATTTCTAAAGATTTGCAAGCCTTTTCTGCTTCTATGTCATCTCTGAAAGTATTGACAACCTTGTGATGTAAGTTATCACTGTCATCATCCTACTTCAATAAGAAGTAAAAAAACTCCTTAGAAATCATCATCATCAACATCATCCTCTTCCCCATCTTTAGTTAGCATTATCATCATTAGTAAACTACTCTCCTTCTTTGCTCCATCAAAGGGTAAAATTTTATAAATGCCAATATAAGGATTATTCTTCACTTTTAATTTTCTACAAAGGTCAAAGTTCAGATCACCCACTTAAAATAGAAAACATTATATTTTAATGAATACAAAAGTACATAAGGTATGATAATGAAACTTGCTATAAATCATTTCTAAGAGTGATGGTATTGGATTATGAACTCTCACATGTGTACAGATAAATAGCAATGCGACTGTAATTCATTGTCTTTCATTTAAGCAGGTTTTTGCCAACAAGGAACATGTGTGTTGCTTTTAATATTGTCAATGCATTGATAAGTTTGGCCTTTCAGTTATTATAGAATCATATCCAAAATAATAGATCATTAGAATAATCATTATTATCCTCACTAGCAGCAGCACCAATAATATCATTATCGTTGTTTTCATCATAACAATTTATCAGTATCATCAACATTTTTATTGTATACTCTAATAATCGTTATCACAGTACATTCTCAAAATGAGAATTGTTTTTATATTCATCATCGGCAGCATTATCATCAGCAATAATTCCAATTATATAATTTTCCATTTAAGTTTTCAAATTATTTAAATGGTTTTGTTCTTCTGTCTGCAGGATTGGGCGGTGTGTACAGTTGCATGGCAAAAGGCATAACCACATAGCAACCACATTGTCTGCAACACATTTTAAACCCAGAAATAAGCCATGTTTTGCGTGAATGGGTCTTATGTCACATGCAGCTAGCGTTGCTCCAGACCAGCTTGCGCATTCACACTGTGCGGTCAGGAGCTATCGTGTCTGCTATAAAGTCATGCAAGGTTTTGTGGTCTCATTAGTATACAGGGTAGCTTCTGACAAGACTGCACAAATGCACAAGCTGGTCTGTAGCTATGCTTGGAACATATAGTGTAAGACCAATTTTTGCACAGTGCGTTGTTGGTATTTCTTTATAACTGGATACATATTAATGCATTTTTTTTACACGGATTTAATTTCCATTTATCCTTGGAATTTCAGAGATTTCACATTACAAAAACTGTGGTACAGAGTTGTTTTGGCCGTATAAGAATGAAAATTTACAGTTTTTACAGCAGTAGACTGTGATTAACATGGAAGTTTTCTGCCATTTTTTTAAATGGTGGAATTTGGATTTAGGAAAGACAATGTGGTTGTGCTGTGAAAGCATTTAAATGTTACAGTTAGTAATAATTAGTTGAATGCTACGTGTAACATAATTCACAATAATATTAATGCTAGAGGTTACCGATGTGCCGTTGTGGGGGAAAACAGGTCTTTAGGCATGTGTGTAACATGTCATCCCAGATTAGTATGTGCAGTCCGCACAGGCTGAGCAGGGATGACACTTTCCACTTAGACTGGATTTTCATTGAAATGAGACTTCCTTTAACAAAAAAAATCCATATAATTGGAAGTTTTGTCTCTGGTTAGCCTGTACGAACTGTATAGGCTAATCTGAGACGTAACTTTACGCACAGGCATTATAAGCCCTGTGTTCCCTTAGTGGGGCTGATATAAATGTATATGTTGTTGGAATGTTATTACATGTATTGCTGTTTAATTACTGTTGCAGTATAAAATATTGTAGATAGTATAAAGTTAACTAAAATGTGTGATGTAACAAGTTTTAAGATTACAGTGCTAATGTTGTTGATAATGGAAGTTTAATTATCTACATGTACTTACACTAATAATTTTACAATTACACATGAAATTGTTTAAGTATTACAAATGGTTCTTGACCATTTATTTATGATTTGACAGGCAAAAATATTTAATCGAAATTCAGTTTTATACATATGTGTCTATAAAAATGTATTGTGAAGAAATCACTTTAAGACAGAGTTTCTTGACATGAAACAGTTATACATACACTTTGTGCAGCATATCAATTGCATGTGTTTGAATGAATTTAATTTTGGAATGTCTGTCACAAAGTTTTTAGATTTATTGTCAAATATAGAAGAATTTTAGTTGCTAAATTTTGTGCTAGGTCACAAGGATATACATTTTCACATTCTTTTTTTCCTCATTCACTGTAATTACACTGCAGTTTTCTTATTTAATATACTTTTTAATTTAAAGAGAAAATATTTATACTTTTGACAAAAATGTTAATACATGTATAACGCCATAATCAAACTTCAAACTTGGATTTAATAAATACGATTTTAATATTGGTATTTTTGTTTCCTGTTCATATCTTGTTTTCCTTCTTAGTAATATAAAGTCAATAGATATTTTTGTGCCAGTTTTCCTGCCACGTGAATGGATAAATTGTCCAAAATACAAGCAAAGCTATGTCATTAAAATATCAACCTTGTGGATATATTTTGGGAAGCAATTTTTCATTGTATTGTCATGTAAATAATACAAATTTTTTGCATAAACAATGAAGCAGCTGAAGTGAAATAAGTATTGTTAAGGATGTTAAAGGACAGAACATGAAGATCTTGCATATGTGATATACAGATCAGGGGTGGCCAAATCAGTTGTCCCTAATTGTCAAGGTTGTCATATAGCATAAGCAGACAAGGAAGACTGACACAATTTACTATGCAATACGCTGTATGAGCAAGTTAAATATACCGGATAAGACTTGGTTGCCCACCCTCGTTCATTCAATATTTCATGTGCGGACGTAATTTGATTTTCAACTGAAAATCCTTGGGCCCACCAGAAATCCAGAAATTTAAGGGGCCATTGGCTATTTTGCCCTTCCTCATTCAGATCCCTGCAAAAAGCATTTTCTAAAATGGAAAAGTGGGTCATTATAAGATTTTGCCACCCTTTGACTTTTTTCAGCAGATACAACAAGTAGCCCCATCCTTGATGTTGTTGTTGTCATCCATAACAAACATATAATTATTAATATACAAACGTTTCTTTGTATTTTAGCCGGCTGTAACTGCCACTGCTCTGACGTGCTCCAAGTGTCGTGCCAGCAACCATCCCTACGCTACGTTCTGTGGCTCCTGTGGGGTCAAGATTGACGCCCCACTGCGCGTTGACGATCTGTGAGTTTCACATGTTGTATATGCACATGCTGATATAGAGTATAAGCCATAACCCGGTAGTGCGAAAATGCTAGAAATATACAGGTGAATTTCTTGTGAATTTTACTTATTTTATCTACAAGATTCCACTAGAAAAAATATTAATACCTATATGGTAAGTATTTCTAATAATTTATTAAGGAATTTTGCAAAAAATAATATACAATACTTCTTCATAATTTAGAAATAATCACCCAGATTTCCACTGTTGATGCTGATCTATTTTCATATCTGGATAGTATTTGAATATCAAATTTGAATATCAGGATACACATTTTGGAAGCAGTTGACATCCCTAGTTTTATGTAAAAAAAAGTTGTTGGTATTTTTCTTGTCCATATCCAACATATTTTGATATGTGTTATTTTTATTTCAGAAATGGATTCACTAGGGAGGTAAGTGAAATGATGTTAGGCTATTCTAATCTGAAGTGTTTACATGGAAATACGAAGCAGCAAAAATAAGAATATAAATTGTGCTTGTTAAAGAAATGAAAATAAGTCATTAATGAAAACAAATTTAATGGGTTCTTAACCCATTTCCAAAGCTGTGAAATGAATTGCTGCATTATATCCTCTTAATTCACAAACCTATTTGAAGGTGAATTTCATTGAAAGTCTAAGGTCTACTGAGATACTCTCAAATCTGTTTCCTGGACAGAACCAGTAGCCCTTCCACTATTTTCTCATTATCTCCACACCCAAGGCACAGTGGCTCCCTGCTGGGTGCCCCACCCAAGCCCTCCCAACTATTATCTCACTATCTCCACTCCCAGGCACAGTGGCTCCCTGTGAGCTCCCCACTTGCCGCCCCACCCAAGCCCTCCCACTATTTTTTCATTATCTCCACACCCAGGCACAGTGGCTCCCTGTGAGCTCCCCGCTTGGCGCCCCACCCAAGCCCTCCAATACGATGTCCACGCAGACGGTGGGCTTGTTCTACCCTTCAACGCGAGGCCTCGAGCGTGAGAAGGAAAAGGAGGAGGAGAAGTTGGCCTACGAGCGCCAGATGAGGGACAGGAGACCACTCCTGACAGCTGTCAGTCCGGGGAAAGGTGGGGCAGATATTGGGTGTAATGTGTTGTGTCTTGTTAGAATAGAATTGGCGTTGTCCGTCTGTCATTCCATCCGTCATTCCATCTGCATTCCGTCCATCATTACGTCCATCTGTCCCAAAATTTGAAATTGGCAGGGATATCAATTCAACGAATTTGCTTGTTGGGATTTGTATTGAAATGAGTCTCTGACTTAAAATCTTGCAGACTTACTGATGTTGAACATGGGTGAGTGTTTTCAGTATAAAAACTGATTTCAGAAATTTGTAATGGTTTTGTTCTACATAAACTTTAAACATATTTAACTTTTAAAGTATCATTTTGACCACAGTTATCCCCCATATTATGTAATAATTTGTTAATAAAGGACATCTCAAACATTCTTTTAAAATTGTTTTTATAAACAAAAATGAAGTGTTTGCCACAAATTCTAGAAGCTTTGGGGTAGTGGGTCCCTTGCTTATTTTGTATACTTTTCACCCTCCTCCCATTATAAAACCACAAACCAAGTTTAAGAGGGTTATATTGCAATCACAGGGTTGGTTACTTTGTCAGTTTGTCGGACATTCTGCATAAAATATTGTAAGTTTGTGCAGCAAAAATCTTCCACATCACTTTAGCAATTAAATTGACACTTGAAATATGTCATAACTATGAGTTGTACATGTTCATGACAGTTTTCATCCCTAGTGATCCACACATTTATAAGTTATTCACCCTTGAAAATAGGTAACAGAGCAGTACAGGGGGTATAAGTCTTTTTTATGACAAAAACTCTTATTGCAATACCTGTGTGTATTGTAACAGGCGTATTGAAATACCTGTGTGTATTGTTGCAGGCTACTGGCATATTGCAATACCTGTGTGTATTGTTGCAGGCTGCTGGCATATTGCAATACCTGTGTGTATTGTTGCAGGCTGCTGGCATATGGCAATACCTGTGTGTATTGTTACAGGTTACTGTCAATACCTGTGTGTATTGTTGTAGGCTACTGGCATATTGCAATACCTGTGTGTATTGTTACAGGTTACTGTCAATACCTGTGTGTATTGTTGCAGGCTACTGTCAATACCTGTGTGTATTGTTGCAGGCTACTGGCATATTGCAATACCTGTGTGTATTGTTACAGGTAACTGGCAATACCTGTGTGTATTGTTACGGGTTACTGTCAATACCTGTGTGTATTGTTGCAGGCTACTGGCATATTGCAATACCTGTGTGTATTGTTACAGGTTACTGGCAATATCTGTGTGTATTGTTACAGGTAACTGGCAATACCTTTGTGTATTGTTACAGGTTATTACAATACCTGTGTGTATTGTTACAGGTTTCTGGCAATACCTGTGTGTATCTTTACAGGTTACTGGCAATACGGTGTGTTTTGTTACAGGTTACTGGGAATACCTGTGTGTATTGTTACAGGTGACTGTGTGTATTGTTACTGGTTACTGTGTGTATTGTAACAGGTTACTGTGTGTATTGTTACAGGTTACTGGTGTATTGTTACAGGTTACTGGTGTATTGTTACAGGTAACTGTGTATTGTTACAGGTTTCTGTGTGTATTGTTTGCAGGTTAATGTGTGTATTGTAACAGGTTACTGTGTATATTGTTACAGGTTACTGTGTGTATTGTTACAGGTTACTGTGTGTATTGTTACAGGTTACTGGCGTAAGCAGGTGGAGCACATCTGTCAGCATATCAAGGCTCACGCCCAGAATGACGCTGAGTTCCGGGCGCTCATTGGGGAACCCAAGATGGCAAAGGTAGGGGCAGAGTTATAATGTATATGAGCCTCGCTCTGGGAAAATAGGGTTTAATGCATGTGTATCTTATGGAGCTGCACATTTTGAGTGGTGAAAAGTCAAGGTCATCCTTCAAGGTTAAACGTCAAAAAATCAAACTGCACCCACAGCCGAGCGTTGGTTGTGCTCTTGTTGTCTTGTATTGTGAGAGCAGTTGTTTATTGGGGGCAATTCTGACTTTGTAAGGTTGATTACTGCCTAAACCACTGGAATGTCAAATGTTCTGAGCGAATATTTCCGTATCTCTCCGGGGTATAAATGTGTTACCTGTCAGTAAAATGAGCCACTAGGAAAACAAGCCAAAGTGCCATGGCTGCATACTGTGCCAAGTGTTAATGGGCAATTTTAATATGATGTAGCCTCTTTTCCTGTATGTTCGCTTAAGAGTTAAATTACTTTTTCTACAGAATGAAAAGATTTTTAAAACAAGTGTGACATTTTATTAAACATGTTATATCTTCACCACAAAATAATGGCAAAATTATTTACAAAGCAGGTATTTCCTTAGTAAAAGGCCAATTCTAGGAAGGCAACCTAGCAACCCTGATTTGTTGGTATCTTTCCTATCAATCTGTTCAGTCATAATTTTTATAGGAAAACATTAAACTTTTGAAGTTATTTTGATATCAATCATTAAATACATATTCTTATGAACTTATATACACAAATATACTGTTTACAAGTGAATATTATTAGAATTATTGGCATTTACACAGCATGTGTAGCAAATGTTGCTAAATATTTACCTAAATTTATTTTTTCCCAAAGAAAATCTAAAATTCACATGTTTTTAACCAAAATACAACATCAATGTGAAATAATTTTCTAAATAAGGATAAATTACTAAAATTTTATCAGAAAAAGGTCATTATTGCAAAAATAAGGGGGTGGCCGAATTTATAGGAATGGATGAAACTATAGGAAAAAAGGATATATTTGAAAGTCTGCTGTTATTTGATATCAGATTCTAAACAAAAGCTTTATTTGCCTATATTTATTGTCTGATGAGCAACATAACAAGATAATGTTTTGGAGCTATGTTGAATTTTTCCCTGCATGGAGGGAAGGACAAATTCCTCTTATTTTCCTGAATTCAGTTACTTACGAGCATCATACAAAATGATTGTCATGAGCTAAGTTGGACTTGATTTTTTTCCTGGGTGGATGGAAGGACACATTCGATTGTGACCACTGATGCTTTTTGTTTTCCTGAATTCAGTTACTGACGAGCACCGTACAAGAGGATGGTTATGAGTTGAGTCTGACTGTGACCTTTGCCCTGCGCGGGGGGAAGGACAAGTTTGCCGGCAAGAAACTGGGCATTACTGGGGACTACCTCAGCTTCCATACTGAGCAGGACAACCAGACCACGTACAGATCAGACTCTGATGGTATGAATATGAAAGCGGGGCTTAATGTTTTTTTAATAAAGTGTCATCGCAGATGAGCCTGTGCAGTCAGCAGTACATGTGCATTACTGGGGACTGGGGACTAAAATTGCAACTTGTTTACAACTCTATATGTAGATGCACTAAGCAGTCCACACAGGCTAATCAGGGACAACATTTTCTGCTTTTATGGTATTTTTTTGTTTAAAAGAAGTCTCTTCTTAGTGAAAATCCAGTTTAATTGGAAAATGTCGTCCCTGATTAGCATGTGCTAATCTCACTGCAAGGCTAATCCAGGATGACACTTTATGCACATGCATTAAGACCAGTTTTCCCAGAGGGCGGCTCATATGTATCAGACCATGCGGGGGGAAGTCAGGCTTCAATGGTTTGCTTAAAGTGTCTTCATGGACCAGCCTGTGCTGTCTACTCTCACAGGCTGCTCCTGACCTCTTATGCAGCATGTGGGAGATTTCCTTAAAACAGAAAAGAGAATAAAATGGGAATTTTGTATATGCACTTTATGTATACGTGTTTGCACTAATCCTAGTTTTCCCATGGTTTGCGTTTTATCTGAAATTGTTAGTTTTTCTAGTGAAGATTAAATTATTTAACCAATTTTTCCATGAGTTTTAGATATATTAGCATGAATGTTTTTTTGCAAGGAATGTGTTAAACATGGTTTGAAAAATGACAGCCTTTGAACCATTTTACTTTGTGTAATGGTTTACTATGTACTATAACCATCATTTGTGTGTATTTTGATAATATTTGAGCAGTTTATTTTATTTACCGTTCGGGTATTTAACACAGTATTTGCAACACATTCTCTTGCATTTCGTTTTGAGAAAAAAGGAGTTTGTAAATTGTCTTTTAAACCGCTAAATTTCAAACTTTGAAAATCATGCTTAAAACTGAATTTTGTTTATATTTTTTGTAGACTTTGATGAAATCATTGAGGATGCTCCAAAGAAGTCTGAACGCAAAATTGTCAAGAAGAAAAAGCCAGTCAAGAAAGTTAATGTATGTATTGGGGCTCCTTTTAACTAAATTATTTAATAACTAAATTAAAAAATGCCATAGATCAATGTGAATATTTTGACACAGAATGTAGCAGTTTGGTCCCATTTTAGTATCCCATCACACATACAATTTCTGAAACTTGACAATCAGGCATATTGATTAATACTTGCATCTGTAATAGATGCAGGTCATGGAATGTCTTAAAACTTGTGGTTGGTAAATTAAAAGAATCATAGAAGTAGTTTAGAAAATTCATACAATTTAAAACAAAGTCGTTAGATTTTTTGATGAAAGAAATACACTGTTTGAAATGCTGACACTCAACTTTGAGTTGAATTTCAAGTTACTCATGTTATAGTAATGCGCATTCATTCTGTTTAGCACCATTTTATGTAAGAGCAAAGAGTTACTGAAGATTTTTATATAAATTTGGGGTCAGATGTCCAAAATAGGTGGAAATAATTCTTGGTTATTGTTTCAATTCCAAACAATTGCTCCATTAGTTGCCAGCATCAGAGATGATTTTGATTAAGCTGGGTATAACTTCTAAATTCAGGTTTTTTCATATTATATTCCCTTTTGACAGGAAGGTATTATACCATGCAAATCTATAAAACTGTTTAACTAACATTTTTTCCATGTTTCCCCATAGAAACAAGACCAGCTACTGTTGAAGGAGTTGGGACCCAATGGTGAAGGAGATGCCACAGAGATTCAACACCTTCTAGATGAGGTAGGGGCCGACTGATGGACTGGTTGTTACGTACAACTCACATTGGCTGTGCAAAACATATGAGCCTCGCTCTGGGCAATAAGGGCTTAATGCATGGGTCTGCACCGGCTTACACCAACACTTTCCGCCTAGACTTGATTTTTGTTTAGAAAAGACTTCCTTTTAATGGAAAATTCCATACAAATTGGATAGTATCCAGTCTAATCAGGGACGACAATGTGCGCACATGCATTAAGCCCCGTTTTCCCACAGCCAGGCTCATATGGGGGATATTTGTTGGTTTCTGTAGATTAAAGATGTATATTCATGTCTAATGAAAAAAAATAATATTATTGTAATTGGGCCACTGTTAGTTTTCATTGTTGTAGACAATGAATTACCTATTTTAATATTAAAATATATCTGTAAACCACAGGAAAGCATAGTGGATAATCCATTTTTGTTGTGATAATGTGTTTTCTCACTATTGGCAAAGGATATAATTATTAGTTCAAGATCATTTGTGTAAAATAGTGTTTGTCAATTGTTTGTGCATTTGTCTTCTTTTGTTTTAACATGTTTATTTAAGCATGATTGCATCAAAAGCCTTACAGTTTCAGAGATTCTCTTGAGTCTGTTTCCAAGGCCAACATCATACTCTTTACACCATTGTGAACAGCTTGTTTTCAACATATGTTTTCCTTGAAACACGCAACTGGTTCAGAATTCAATATTTTATAAAATTATGTAGTTCCTTTCCCAGATATATAAATAAGATATAATATAAATATTCCCGTAACAAAATAACATACCTTGGTCTCTTTTTAGGGCTCGGATCCAAATTGTGTGAACAAGAATGAGATTCCTGTGTTGCACATTGCGGCCAAGAACAAGTGGGCGGAGGCCATAGGACTGCTGGTGGAGGCAGGGGCTGATGTCAACAAGAAGGGACCTGCTATCATGTATGTATGGGGTTGGCATGGTTACATGTTTGGGCAATTGTATTCCAAAAGAAAGACTTTATCTTTATGCTTTCTAAGTTATCTGATAAAACAATTTTTTCTATAATAACAACATAATCATATACCCACAAGAACATTTATTTTACCCTTTTTTTTTAATGCCCCCAAACCCAAAGGTGGGCATATAGTGATTGCACTGTCCGTTTGTCTGTCCGTCTGTCCTTCTGAAATTCCGTCACACTTTGCGTTTAGGTTTCGAAAAATGCTCATAACTTCTATGTCGCTTCACATGTAACCTTCATATTTGGTATGCATGTGCATATGGACAAGGCGTTTCCATACGCACACAAATGTTTACCCCTTTCACCTTGACCTTAAACTTAGGGTCCGCGTTGAGGTTTCAATATCTGCGTTTAGGTTTCGAAAAATTCTCATAACTTCTATGTCCCTTCACATGTAACCTTCATATTTGGTATGCATGTGCATATGGACAAGGCCTTTCCATACTCACACAAATTTTTACCCCTTTCACCTTGACCTTTAACTTAGGGTCTGCGTTTAGGTTTCGAAATCTGCGTTTAGGTTTCGAAAAATGCTGATAACTTCTATGTCGCTTCACATGTGACCTTCATATTTGGTATGCATGTGCATATGGACAAGGCCTTTCCATATGCACACAAATGTGTACCCCTTTCACCTTGACCTTGAACTTAGGGTCCGTGTTTAGGTTTCGAAATCTGCGTTTAGGTTTCGAAAAATGCTCATAACTTCTCTGTCTCTTCACATGTAACCTTCATATTTGGTATGCATGTGCATATGGAAAAGACCTTTCCAGACACACACAAATCTTGACCCCTGTGGCCATGACCTTGAAGTAAGGGTCGTCATTTAGGTTTCAAAAAAAAAATCTGTTATTTTTTTATATCTATTATCTATTTTATCTACATGATCTCTAGGCCAGGTTCAAACATGGGCCATGTCTGGCCAAAAACTAGGTCACGGGGTCAAAAACTACACTTAGTGCGTTTTAAACATTAAGCATGGTGTCTCTATTTTTTCAAGTACTTTTCATCCGATCTTCACCAAACTTGCGGCATATAGTTTTTCGCACTTCTCAAATATATTTACACAGTTATGCTTTTATGTAGTGACAAAGTTACAGTTGGGGGCATCCGTGTCATGTGGACTCATTTCTTGTCTGATCTTATGTGTGTCTATTGTCTACCCCACGGTGCCTATACCATGTGACTTTAAAAAAAAGGGGATATATTGTTTTAGGCCTGTCTGTCTGTCATTGTGTGTGTCTGTCCCAAAACTTTAACCTAGGTTAAAGTTTGGTCATAACTTTTGAAATATTGATCATAGCAACTTGATATTTTGCATGCATGTACAGTCTACTCTCGTTATCTCGAAGTCGGCGGGAACAAGAAAAAATGTCAAGATAACGAGAGCTCAAGTTATCCGATTAGTCGTTTTCAAAGAAAAAATGAGACGAAAATTTACCTTGTTTTTAACATCTATAAATACCTGCTAAGTGGTCTGACTAAAGCCGTCACGGTGTGGCATAATACTCACAACGGCGTAATAATTACTGTATGAGATTCAATGCGCGTTTTTTACGATTCTTTGATGTTAAAAAAATACTGAACTGTACATGTACGTTTTGTAGTTTGAAATGCAAAGTTTAATTGATTATTGGCCGATCCAGATTTCGCCCCGGGTTGGAAACCAGGTCCTTCTCTGGATTGCTCGACCGACAACTCAAGATTATCTTTCAAGTTAGCCATGATAATGACTGTTGGAGTTCAAAGATAGAACAACATTCTGCAAATTTGCGACTGTTTATATACGCACAAATATAACTCAATACATTTTGGAATGTTGTTTGTAAAAACAATTAGTTTTTCGGCCTTTCGGCAGGCTGTATGTTAATTGCAGTTAAAGTGACAGGCCTTACTCAAGTGTTAATGGCTAATGACATTACACATGTGTGGTCATTGATGCAATTAACGGATCAATTATATACCGCACAGTATCGGGAGCAGCCGGGCGAAGCGGGACGGTTAAGTATCAAAGATTTTTTTTCCCACCTGTGCTGACACTGGGACAGTTATTTGCACTTCGAGATAAACCACTGTAAATACATGTAAAATCGGGACTTTGGACAAATTTTTATGTCGAGATAACGAATTAGTGGAGATAACGAAACTCGAGATATGCGATGTTTATTAATATAGATATAGAAGGAAAAAAGTTAGGACATTGAGCTTACCTCGACATATCGAGAAACTCGAGATATGCGATGTCAAGATAACGAGAGTAGACTGTATATCTCATGGAGCTGCACATTTTGAGTGGTGAAAGGTCAAGGTCATCCTTCAAGGTTAAAAAAAATAAATCAAAGCGGCGCGGAAGGGGGCATTGTGTTTCTGACAAACACATCTCTTGTTTACAATTCTTTCAAATTTCAAAATATGGTAAGCCATGATTAAAAAAGGAGGACAGTAACACCATACTTTGATTTAGTTAGTACCAATCACATTTATTGTAACAAAATAATATAATGAAAACACATGATAGATGACCCTATGTGTTCTTAGTTAAAATGCTGCTATCATCCATGTTTTTGCAATCGATTTGGTATCCTCATTTGATATTATTCTTCGAGGTGATGCATCTTGTTGTATAGTGCTGTTATTCTTGTGTATTGTTTCAGTAAAGGGAACACTGCCCTCCATGAAGCGGTCAGTGTGGGTGCAACAGGGGTCAAAGTGGTGGAGGCGTTGATGAAGTGAGTCAAACAATACTGGCCCGTATTCACGAAACAATATTTTAGACTTAAGTCTAAGAATAAAGAATATTCTTTAAATTGGAATATTCAAGAATTGATTTAACTTTGAGTAAAATTGTTATTAACCACCTCTATCTACATCATTCTTCATGCAGAAGATTTTCTTAATGACATCATTACCAGTGGTAGCCTGTTTATATTCAAACCCGAATGTATTTCTTCTTGGTTCTAAGTCTATTATTTATTCTTAAGTCAAAAAATGGGTAGGTGAATACAGTTTGATGTGTGGGGGATGTTTTCACATGCTGTTTTAAAATAGGTTCGGATGATTCTGAAATACTGTACAGTATAATACACATGCTGTTATGTAATCTTACTAATTTACAACCTACCCATTTCGGTGTCATGCGGTCTGCATAGGCTAATCAGGGACGATACTTAACGCTTTTATGGAATTTCTTATTTCAAGGAAGTCTCTTCTAAATGAAAATCCAGTATAGGTGGAAAATGTGGTCCCTGATTAGCCTGTGTGGACTACACAGGCTATAATCTGGGATGACACTTTATACACATGCATTAAGCCCAGTTTTCCCAGGGCGTGGTTCATATTTACTTTGCATAAATAAATTTATTAAAATCTTAAATGTATTTTTTTTTTACCACAATAATATGAATTTGGTAAACATGCACATAATGTACATTATTTTGTGTGGAAAATATAACAATTAAATTTCTGTAAACTTCATTGCAAGTATTTTTGTATATTTGTTCTCAGTGCTGGTGCGGATCAGAAGGCCAAGAATGACAAAGGGGAAACGCCCTACGACATGGCTGTGAAGGGAGGCTACGAAAACCTGGTGAAGAAGTTTGCGTCAGCCCTAGGACAGTCACAGCTGGATAAACTGACGAGACCCACAAATAAGGGATATTAATGAGAACCTTCTGATCTGGTCCGGTGTCTCTTAAGGTCTTAAGTCTGTAATAACAGGATTAGCACAAGCAGCTGTTTTGGTAAAACTATGAAGTGTTGATGACTGATATTGGAACAAGATGTTACTTCTCAAATGATGTATGTCAGTTATTGATGATAAAATGAACAATATTTTTCTTGTCATAAGAATAATTTTTAAAAATAATGATTTTGATTGATGTTGTTTTAGCCAATAGCTTAGTTTTTCTTACACAATTTTTCACAGGAAGCCTTTAGCTCAATCTATGATATATCTCAAGAAATGTGGACACGTATAAAGTTTGGATTGCTTCTGTGGAAAATATATTGACAGTACAATATACAACTGTATAAACATTCGGATAAATAGGCATGTGAAAGGTTGACATTTTTAGTTCACCTGAGCACTTGAGTTCTCCAATGAGTGTCGTAGGGCATTTGGGTCTCTTGTTTTTAGACTGTTTCAATAAAATGTTGGTTTAGGTATAGAATATCTTAGAAAGCTTTTAGTACCGGTCGTTAGTGTTGTTTGATATTTTAGTTTATCTGCACTTTCAGCTAAATTGGTCCGTAGATTGTCAGATATAAATGTAGACTTTGAAGGAATTTTCATGTTCACTTTTGGAAAACAATTGTAATTTTATATTGATGGAATATTCATGTATTTGATTTCGTATTTCTTTCTTTCTTGTTGTATTAATTGTAAGATAACCAGCATGTGGATACATTGCGATGTATTTAAATGATCATATGTGTATATTATATATTCCTTAGTTGGTATGTGGAATGATTTTGCATATTAGCGTTTCTCCTTTGTTTGTAAGGGAAGGTTGAAAAGTAAGATTAAACTTATTAAATAGAAAAAGTTATTTCTTTGAAATTATTTTGAATGTGTATTTACAATAGGAAATTTTGGTATGAATATAAGTGGATGGTCTATTTTGGGTCTGTACCCTTTGACCTGTGTTTGGTATTACGCAAAATGTTACCATGGTACTATATACATATTGTATAGGATAATCCCAGCCAGTCTCTAGTTAGTTATGCTTGTAGACGCCCCTAAGCACAGGCTATAGTAGTTGCACTGTCTGTGAGTGGGTGGGTTGGTGTTTATGTGGGTGGTTAAGTTTTTGGGTGGGTCAGTCTGTCCAGATGTAGGTTCCTGTCTGTAATGCCTTTGTGTCAATGAAGGGTTTAATATGACTTTGGATTATTGTTCCCCAGAAAGAGGGCTGGACTACATATTTTATCCTATTGCACATTGACTTTTTATAGTTCTTCTGGACATTAAAGAATATATATTTATCTGAATACCATGTGCTTCAGGGACATTTTTTTAATGTCACATCCTTTTTTAATTATTTCATTTTGATGTTTGCTGATGTTTTTGTGTTTCACACTATTTTCATTTGAATTGTAGAAAGCTGTTTTATTTATAAATTGTACTATATTTTAATATTTCTTTGTTTTACATTACTTTATAAACACGATTTTTCTCAATGCTTGTGTTAAGTAGTGAAGTCATTTTTTATATATTAAAAGTTAATACACAGACATTTGTACATTCCAAGCTTGGCTTTTTTTATTTAATGATATATACTTAATGCAGATACATTTTTGGGTTGCATTTTTAATCAATCACAAAGAAGGGACGAAAAGAATAAATTTCATATCACTCATCTGTGTTTATGATTCCATTCTTTCAGCTCTTTTTGTACTTGATCAGCAACATACAAACCTGTGATTGGAATATGAATGTGCATCATGTATTGTAAATATAGGATTAAATTATTTATGTAGAAATCTAGAAACGTTGTTTGTTTTCTTTACATTTCATATCTTTATTTATCTTTAACATTACAAAACTGTATTGGTTTTCTATTGCTCCATGCATATTTAAGAATGAATCTAACAGTGATACACACTATTCAAGTAATTTTCAGGACCCTCTGTTCAGCATGCTTAACCCTTTGCATGCTGGGAAAATTGTCGTCTGCTAAAATGTTGTCTGCTAAATTTCTAAAATTAGCATTTTCTTTGATTTTTTTTCAAAGAATACTATCAGAATAGCAAACAGTTTGGATCCTGATGAGACGCCACGTTCTGTGGCGTCTCATCTGGATCCAAACTGTTTGCAAAGGCCTTCAAAATCCGGTTCCAGCGCTCAAAGGGTTAAAT
>VMBQ01008194.1:27666-42001 GCA_007657795.1 Dreissena rostriformis
GGTGTAGAAATGAAGAAGTAAATGTAAAATAACCTAAAAAAATGAGTGATAATTTCTGACCCGGCCCCACCCCAACCCCCATAACTTTTGACCCAGGGGTCAGATCAAAATTCCAAATAGTGCAGGGTCGCACATATGCTCATAGCTACCATGTGTGTAAGTTTCAAGGTTCTAGTGCTTATAGTGTAGGAGGAGCTAGTGGCCAGGACGGACGGATGGACGGCGGAGATAACCACAATATCCCAAAGCTTTTCAAAAAGCGTGGGGATAACTATAGAAAATAATCGGTGTTCCCATGTCAGTCTTTATTTTAGGGTGCATTTACTACTTTGAAATTCTGGGATTATGCAGCTGAATTTGGGACCAGACAACCAATCAGACTGCATTTGGGGTACATTTTACAGATTATAATGCTACAAAATTATTTGCCCTATTCCATTGTATATAAATGAATCTCTCTGTGTAAAGGAGGTTTAATGCATTTGCATAAAGTGTTGTCAAAGATTAGCATGTTCGGTCTGCACAGGCTTATCTGGGACAAAACTTTCCCCCTTAATGATATTTTTACATTTAAGGAAAGTCTCCTCTTAGCGAATATCCAATAAAGGTGTAAAGTGTTGTTCCTGATTAGCCTGTGCAGACTGCACAGGCTAATCTGGCACGACACTTTATGCAAATGCATTAAACCCCTTTTCACAGAGCAAGCTCAAATAGAAATGGGGATTTGCTGATTCTTTGCTTATGTCTACTATACAATTTTACGTGTGCAAGAACCTAAGGGCAAATTTTTATACTTGAATTAAAATTTGTATATGATATTCATGCAAATTTATGCGTGAATGGGAACACTCATAAAATGAAAGATGAAGGCAATACAGGTTATAAATTGAGTTACTAAAGATTTAAAGTAATAGGTTATAAATTGAGTAACTAAAGATTTTAAGCAATAGGTTATAAATCGAGTTACTAAAGTCTGTTACTATTGTAAAAAGAAAAGATTTCTAAACGAAGGATTTCCAAACACCGAAAAATTAACTGTGTGCACATGTTACAAGTTAGTTGTACATCAACATGAATAAACAAAAATGTATATGAAACCAATACTCCACTTATAGTATCCGCAAACTTCTGATCAATGTTTAGGGACTGGGACAATTTAAGGGAAACATTTTGTTTTTTGTACGAAAATATTTATTCCCATTCCTCACACATTCTCATTTAATGTCTTAATATGTGGCGTGTTCTGAGAAAACTGGACAAAATGCTTGTGCGTAAAGTGTCATCCCAGATTAGCCTGTGCAGTCCGCACAGGCTAATCAGGGACGACAATTTCCGCTTTAATGGAATTTTTCGTTTACATGATGTCTCTTCTTAGCGAAAATCCAGTTTAGGCGGAAAGTGCACAGGCTAATCTGGGATGACACTTTACGCACAAGCATTTTGCTCAGTTTTCTCAGAACACGCCACATATAATGAATATGAGGAAAGCAGGACTAGTATCAGCATTAGCAACAGCTTTTCAAATATTTTGGATAATGACATATAAAAGCTCGAGCTTTGACATAAACATGACTAATACCCAGCGCAAATATGTCACATGTGTTCAAGAGCTTATAACTCAGGAATTAATGAATCTCTTAAGATGAAAAGAGTGTCTTGCACATCTATTTTTCAGGGGGATGAAATTCCAAGTTCAAATTTAATCCCCTGACAAATGTGGATGAAGTTTGCTCCACAAACTTATGCGGACACTTGACAGAGCGATCGGCTGAACAACTTGCAGAGTGACTCCTATATACCCATTCCTGAGCTGATGAAATAAATATATTGTATCTTTATGAAGCCTTCCTTGATTTTCACATCATCAAATCATTAAAAGGACTTTGATTTGAGGATCACAATTTGGTTGATCCATTTCTTCCTACTAGACTATCATCATTTACACAGTATAAGGATCTTCAGTATTCCGAATGTGAGCGAAGCCAGCCTTGCACATATAAAGACATGAACTCATTTCATGAACTCATTTATGAATTTCTTAGGTTAAGTTCAATAATTCAATACAAGAAAAAATGTCAAAAGCCATGATTTTGCAGTGTTTTTTCCCAACATTTTGGGAATAAGGCCGTGTCCCTTTGGACTGGGAAAACTTGTGGGGTTTTGACATAAATTGTTTTTGCTTTTTTTGAAACCTTCAATTGTTTTGATTGAGAATGGGGCCGTATACTCACCCTGAATTTGAGCACACAAAATTCACTGTTCTGCCATATTGTTTGCAGAAATACATAGTGACAGACAAATGCTTACAGATTAGGGGGTGATAAATGGTTATGAAAGTTTCCGTGTAAATACAAGTTCTTGAGTTAATAGAATATGGTACTAACGGTATGAATCAGCATATTGGCTGTTGGGATACTGGTTGTTGGGATACTGATTGCTTGGATACTGGTTGCTCGGATTTTGGTTGCTGGGATATTGGTTGCTCGGATACTGATTGCTGGGATACTGGTTGCTCGGATACTGGTTGCTGGGATATTGGTTTCCAAACTGATTTTCCCCATAAATACCCTGGTTACTGCTCGGATACTGGTTGCTTGGATACTGGTTGCTTGGATTCTGGTTGCTCGGATACTGGTTGCTTGGATACTGGTTGGTTGGATACTGGTTGTTTGGATACTGGTTCGGATATTGTGTAGAATAGAATGGGTTTTGTGTCTGAAATATACAAAGCATACATAAGCGAACACATAACAAGATGATATTTTTGTATTTAAGGAAACATACTTTATTATCCCTGAAAAGGAGGGAAACGAAGGATTTCATGGGAGCATGTTCAAATAAAATTTAGTAAATATTCTCCCTTTGACATAAGTTTTATCATACAAAAAAACACCTCAGCGAGTCATATATATGCTTTTACCTAACTGATCTTTCATGTAACAAATAGCAAATAAAAATCAACCATCAAACTGGACACAAGATATAACATGCAACATATCACTGCTAAACATCTTATAAACAATGATCTACTGTTCTCATGCATGTATATCAAAGCAGACCCATGCATCAAGGCTTTAACTCCTACACTTCAGTATTTCATATCGTTCTTTTTTAGTCAATAGAAACCTCTTAAAATAGAAAATTAAATCTGAATTCACAACTGCACAACATACCGTGCCAAACACATTTTGTCCATATGTATAATCCTTGAATGTCTTGGTGGGTAGAGGCATGTTGTTAATGTTGAAGCTCATGTCACGCAGGTAGTTCTGTAGACCCGTGGCTTTGATGTCATTCCATGTATACCTGGATAAAAGAGTTATCTTTAATTATAATTTTTGTGTTTTAAATGATCATTCTCCTAGCAGGCTTGAGGGCAAAACTTAGGTAGATTTTATGTAACAGTTTGTGTTTCTAGGTTTAAATGTTAACAGTACGTGAATATTTGAAAAAAATTAAAAGACAAAAAAAAAATTATACACCCAGTTTGATCCTATTATAGCCTTTTTGGATTTGGGTGAGAAGGGAATGGCCATAATCAATAATCATATCAGCCGCCCTCTGGGAAAACAGGGCTTAATGAATGTGAGTAGTGTTGTCACAGATAAGTCTGTGTACTACGCACAGGCTAATCAGGGACGACACTTTCTGCTTTACTTGTATTTTTCCTTTAAATGAAGTCTCTCACAAACTGGTCAATTTACACAAGATATTTGACCAATGCAATAGTGATGTAGACATTTGTGCTATCAGCAAGATTTGCAGTTACAGAAGGTATATGTCAAATTCTATAGAGAGCATAACACACATAAACGACATTTTTAAGAAATTGATTTGATCCGCGCTGTGTGATAAAGGGGCTTAATGCATGAGGGTAAAGTGTTGTCCCAGATTAGCTTGTGCAGTATGAACAGGCTAATCAGGGACAACACTTTCCCTCCAAACTAGGTTTTTTGCTAAGATTAGAATTTAGATACTTCCTTTAAACAAAAAATACAATACAAGCGGAAAGTGTCGTCCCTGATTAGCCTGTGCAGACTGCACGGGCTAATCTGGGATGACACTTTATGCACATGCAGTAAGCCCTGCTCTTCCACAGCGAGGCTCTTTTTAGTTCTTTTCCTCTTACAATAGATACTCGTCATATTCTATGGTGGTAGGAATGTCCATCCATGGAACGCCAGGTACAGCATCGATCAGTTGTATGCGGCCATTGTTTGTGCAGTCAATGTCCGGACGGACGATTCTACCACGCACGTTTCCGTTATTTACCCATGTGTCTGTATGAGAAATGGAAGATCAAGTTAAATTCAATACAGTGAAAATATATAAAAGACACGTTGCCATGTTGAGGCTTGGTGTTGAGCCATGAAAATCACTTACCTAGTTATAACTCTGGTACAGCAAAATACCAATTCTGACTTTGAACTTTAGGTTTGATAGTTACCAAATATGAGTAAAACTAAGTAGTTGCTATGTTCTATAATGCAAGTATTCATTATTTTCTGAGAAACAAAAGATGATGTTGGTATAATAACGTTTTCATTGAAAATGATATCTTAATTACAGGTGAAGTTGTCTATTTCCAATTATCACAAGACAAAATTTGACTTAAAACAAAATATTACACCTACATTTGTAAATCAACATCATGGGAAGATATCCAAAGATTTCTTTAATGACTTAAAAATAATTATAACGTTTTGACAGTTTTGTGTCTTCATGATTGAGACCCTATTTCATTTACTGCCAGGGCTTTCTTTCCTTCTTTGCGAGTGGCCCTGGAAGGACATTTCACAATTTTGACAAGGATTATTCACAAACCAAACATGACCGTGAATTTTACAAAATCGGCCGTTTTTCACAATTTTAACAATTTCACGACTCGGTTTTTTACAATTTTAAGAAGTTCTTGACTCATTTTTTCACAATTTTAAGAAGTTCGCGACTCAATTTTTCAAAATTTCGAAAAGTTTGCGACTCATTTTTTCACAATTTTGAAAAGTTCGCGAACCATTTTTTCACAAAGTGAGAGGGCCGCCCTCGCTTCACAAAGTCAGGAAAAAAAGCCCTGACTGCTGTAAATAAAAGAAAAAAAAACATCAATATAACTTTTATCTCACAGAGACATTTTCTATATTTCACTATATAGCAAGCAAAAAAATGTGCTACCCACCGTTTCTGTCATTGTACACAAGGGCCGAATAATCGTTGTATCGAGTGGTTCTTCTCTGACGAATGTCGTAGTTGTTGTTGAACCTAGACACTTCAAGATCAACGTCTTTCAAGATGCAAAGTCGCAACACCTGGAAACATGCGTTGGAAATATGTGTCGTGTTCTGAGAAAACTGGGCAAAATGCTTGTGCGTAAATTGTCATCCCAGATTAGCCTGCGCAGTCTGCACAGGCTAATCAGGGACGACAATTTCCGCTTTTATAACATTTTTCGTTTAAATGAAGTCTCTTCTTACCAAAAATCCAATTTAGGCGAAAAGTGTCGTCCCTGATTATCCTGTGCAGATTGCACAGGCTAATCTGGGATGACACTTTATGCACAAGCATTTTGTCCAGTTTTCTCAGAACACGCCACATATTCCTCAGTTTCTTTGTTGCAATGTAAAGGACTGGATATTATCAGCCTAGAAGCACAGTCATACCATTGACACTATATTATATCATGCTAAGTGTAGACCTTCTTCTTATTGTAAGATTTCAGAAAAATCTTATGGAGTCTCTTTGTCTTTTTCTTAACCCTTTACCACTCAGATAGGCAAGTTGAAGCCTTTGTAGTCCCATAGAAAATCAAATTAAATTTACAGATTTCTTACTAGATTCAAGTTTTCCATGCTTCTTTTTCAAACCTAGAATACTGATGAGCAGCATACAACATAAAACCTGAATGTACTACGAGTAACTCGCAGGCTGTTCTGCTTGTATGCAGGTTGCATATAGCCATTTTCACTTTTCTTCTGAGATAAAAAAGGATAAAGAAGAACCATAAAAGTGTCTCAGGAGAAGATCTTGAAAAGAGTTGAGTTCAAGTCTGGGACTTTCTGATTGTTATTCAGACACCATATATAACAAGAGCACCGTCGAGCCGATGCAAACACTCGGCTGTGGGTGCTTAGATTTTGTTTTTTTGACATTTGACCTTGATGGTCATCATTGACCTTGACCTTTACACCACTCAAAATCTGCAGGTCGATGAGATACACATGAACCCCCCCCCCCAAAAAAAAAGNACGATGACTAAGTTATCAACCACCTGTACAATTTTGCAACTAAAACATTTTATTTGTTTTAAGCTACAAGCAATACTTACATAGTCCATCATGGTTCGGTTCAGATTTATGTCAATGCCCCTGTATGTCATCAGCATTTCTATGGCCTTATCAGTAGGGATGAACATGTTCACTCCATTCTGGCTCACGAACGTGGCAATATCTGGCGTGGCTTGGTCAACCAGGGCCTTGAATTTGCTATGAAAGGCAATAGCAGAATGCACCTTTTGCTTATCTATTCAAGATCTTATACTTCAAAATCATTAACATTAGTCTACATGAAATCATGGATACATATATTCATTGATTTCTGATTTTTGAAAAAAGAATGAGCAGTTTGTGTTGGTCATTTTCCAATGTTTTTTGTGTTACATTCGTGGATCAGTCAACACACAAACAAAATCAATGAAAAACAATATCCCACCAATAATAATTATTTTACAGCATTATACAGATACACAATTATTGCAGTATAAGGGGTAGTCTGGTACACAAAAGCATTAAATAGTTTAACAGCAAAACATGAATCCAAAGTTTGGATAAAATTGCAGATGTTTTAAACAATGATTTACATTCGCGCGTTTTTTATATATTTTTTTATTATGACAGACCATACATTCTTTAAAAAAAATCAACCATGAAAAACTCTATTACCAGGAGAGTCCAGTACTGCACATGTCGTTGATTTGTTCACGGACGGAATAGTAGACGTATCCCAGCATCCTGTCTATCATATGAATGACCCCGTTCTGTACCGTGATGTTTCCCTGCGTAATCTGAGCGGTCACGCCACCGCTACGGACTAGCACTGAAAACATTGGTACGGATAATGTTTTATCATTTGTATACTGCTTTTCTGCTGTTGTGAACACACTTCCATTGGTGTAATTTAGAGTTTGTCTTTTATAGATAATCTCGAGTCCGTTCCCTGGATGATTGAAGTCGTCAGAAAGATCCTTTAAATTTACATTTTCTAAGGTTCAACTTATAGAGCTGGATAGTGAGATAAACTGAATTGGCCAATCATTTAAAGAAAATCATTTTTTGGGGTGTTACCTTCTATTGGAGATTTTAGGAAGTAATTGGGGAAAAATATATTCTTTTTTAGACTGGGAATGGGGCCGAATATGAGATACAGAAATATAAAATAAAAGGTTATGGAAGCACTGTGTTAGTTTTTGTTTGCTTTAGCTTGCATGAAATCCATTGGAAACCCTGTAATCTGATAACACAAGTATCGCGTAGGCCCTATGACTACGCACATTCAGTAGTTACATTTTTCAACTAAATTTGATGCATTTAACCAATGATGATAAACATTCAAAGTTACAAGCATTTACATTTTGGTCAATATTTTGAGTTGTAGCTTAGTTTGACACTTAGAGTTATCAAAGTCGCGAGGTCTTGCCCAATAATTACAACTTGTCAATCTCAAACAAATCAAACATTAACGACCAATAATAATGCATGTTACAATATTAGCAAAGAATTTCTTTCTTCAAATATTTAAAATTTAGATTTTAAATGGGCCTAAAATGTTTGTAGAACTTGTGGGGCATAGTCTTTAAAAATAAGTTAATATTTATGTCAATCAGCTTCATTATTTACCCTTTCCCACTTTGAAGATAAGTGAAAATGGCTTCACGCAACCAGCATAAAACCAGAACAGCCTGCGAGTAACTTGCAGGCTGTTCAGGTTTTATGCTCTTTGCTGCCCAAGAGAATCGAAGGGTTGGAAATGAAGCCTTTAAAACTTGATTCTAGTAAGAAAGGTCTTTATAATTTAATATGATTTTCTAAAGGACTTCAAACGCGTCAAAATGCGAATCTAAACGATAAAGGGTCAATAAAAACACTTTATATTCTTTACTTTTCTCGTTGGACCTCATGAAGATAGCCCGGGTCTGTGTATCTGCTGTCTGATAGCTCTCCTGATGCTCCAGGTAGGAGGTAAACACAGCATTGTCCGGAAGGTAGTGCATCTTGATGTACTGGGGATAGGATAATGGAACCTTAGTAACTAGTTGAACACCATATTATTAATAGAAACAGTCTGTATCTTGATGTACTGAGAATAGGAGAATGGAACCATACTAACTACAGGGCTTTTTTCCTTCTTAGAAAAAGTTAAATATTCAGTTATTATTCAGATTACTTTAAAAAGATTATTAATTTTACATGAATCTTACAAATCTATAAGATAAATACATAAACAAATGGTTAAGAATATCAAAGAAAGAAATGTTTATCAAGCTCTTGAAGGACAATGTTAACAATTCATGCACTACATGTATAAGATATGCTAGATACTTTAGGTTACACACAAGCAACAAATGTTATAAATACATGCAAGTTATTCTTTTTCTTTAAAGGAACTTGTGCACAGATTTTGTCGACTTTTGGGGTAGCTGTCTGACCCAGGTTTTGACTTTTCTTAACCTTTGTTATTTTCCAATTAAGATTTGAAGAATTTTCTACCCAAAGGCTTCCATGAATAATTGGAATTATATCTTTGTGAAAATATAGAAAAATAGAAAACATGCAATCTACAAAATGTTGGCTTATTTACATTATCAGATACCTTTGTTGACTATCTATTTTGTGTAATGTAGCGTAAAAAAAATGTGTCAATCTGAATAGGCTAATACAAGTTTTTCCAAACTGTGAAAAAGTCCCTTTAATAGCTGCATGCAAGGCTGAGCAATAGTGTCAATATTTGCATTTTCAATAGCTGAAGTGGAGAATCTTACCATGTTTAAGATGTTTTTCAAGATACATGAACTGTAAGTCAAATTACCAATCAATACACACCAAGTCTTAACTCAAGTTAAATTCTATGTAGCAATAGTTTTGGTAAATTCCTTTTAAAATGTTACATTTTCTTTTTATAAGTTTACATTTTTTTTATAATATTCATTAACTTTTAAAAATAATGTGTTATAAAATGTGTTGTCTTTTTGCTTAAGAAAACCTGAGAATTTTTAGTTTAATTCAGATGCATAAGATTAAAGCTTTAGTAAGATTGTGTATGTCTTATCAAGAAGCAAACCCTAGCTAAGATAGCAGTACTATATGTAAGAAGTGTAAAAGAGAGAGGTAGGTTATATACATATATTCACTATAGTTAATATGTCAATAATGAGTAGATATGACATTGTGGAACAAGGGTTAGAATAAATTCTAGAAGAACATGCATATTGAACAAATATAACTTCCTGTGTCTGTATTAAGAACAATCACAAAATCAATAAAATAAAATATGATTAGCCCGGTTTAATGCATGTGCGTAAAGTGTCATCCCAGATTAGCCGGTGAAGTCTACACAGGCTTATCAGGGACGACACTTTCTGCTTTAACTTGATTTTTGCTAAGAAGAACTTTCTTTAAAAGAAAAATATCAAAGCGGAAAGTGGTATCCCTGATAAGGCAGTGCAGACTGCACCAGCTAATCTGGGACGCCACTTTATGCACATGCATTAAACCCCCTGTTGACAGAGTGAGGCTTGTATGTTATCTTACTGACTTGGCAAGGATTTTTCTTAAAGCATCAAAAGCAGCTAAAGGTGATGATGATGGTTGCATGATGATGTTGATGATTATGTTGAAGATAATGATCTGGCATCAATTTATGCAAATGATGATTCTGCAAGTATGTTTGTTGCACTTGGTGATGACAATTAATGACTTAGATAATAATATAATTTGACCACTAAGTCAGTATAATCATGTTTATTTCAGATCAGCGTGTAATTAAATGTCAGTAAAGTTAGATGACTTTTGTGCAAATGTGACAAAGTACTAGTACAGTAGACTCTGCCAATACTGGACGGTCTGGGGACCGGCCTGATCGTCCGGTTTTCAGAGAGTTCCGGTTTACCAAGAGTAGGCATATTGCCGAAATTTACATTGTATGCAATGTGTACACAATAATATAAGAATACAGCAAACCATATACATTTACATGTACCATGTGATAACTGTATTCGTGTAATGTTTATGTTTAAAGTATTCTTCGAAAAATGTGTTTTTATTCGATTTAAAGCAGAAAACATTCCATACCGACTTGTATTGATTATAGGTATTGTAATTTTCACGCCTCGGGCATCTTGAGAATTTTGACCGTCCGGTGTACTCAATGTATTTTACATTGAAAATGACGAAATGCAATGAGATATCCGTCCGGTTTCCAGTTTAGAGAGAGTCTGGTTTATTCAACATTTTTTAACAAAGAAATAGAAGGAGAAAATACGGGACTGACTCGACCGTCCGGAATCGGGAGATTTCCGGTATTCGGAGATTCCGGTATAGGCAGAGTCTACTGTATTACTAAAACTAGTAACTTATTTTAGTGTTAACATGCACATAATAATCATTGTTGAAGAAACAAACATAACATGGGACTTTCAGGGCCCAGAATCAAGAACATTCCTTTTTTTGCTCGTTTCAGAAGCTGAGATTTGAGTATCCACTGAAGCTGAGTATTGCCTAAGAATTGTTCAACTCACAAACAATCTCAGCTATAAGAATATTTACATATTCCTCTTCAAACTCAGGTTTGTGTCACACTCAAAACTTAACAAAGCTTTTACGAACACCGAATTAAGCGTGATGGTCAAAATCAGCACAAAAATTACGAAAACTTTTAAGTTGAGTCAGAATATTGACTTAGGTATGTTCGTGATAATAAGACCCAGGTTATATGACAACCATTTTACCAGTAAAGGCCTTTCCCGAAACTAGGTGATCTCCCTCTCCCTTTACCGCCCTTTGTGGGGAAAAAGTCTTTACACACAGTCAATAATTCCTGGCGATTTTTTTGTAGCTATTCATTTTAAGTATTTGACAATTGATCTCTTAAAACAAATTGGATCTAACTTTCAAGAAAAAAACTTTGATTAAAACTTGAAAGATATTTTAATATAAAAAAAAAAGAAAAAGATTTAAACAGATTTCAGAAGTAGCTTTTATATCATTAACACAATTAAAGACACGATATTATACACATGGCATGCTTGCTTAAAGATTTATTAGTAAATATTTGATATGTCATTAGATATAAATACGCTCAACAACCAATAAATATTAAAGAGATGACTCAAGGGAAAATACCTAGTTTTAGGAAAGGCCTATTTTTTGTTAATAAGAACACAAAAATTAAAAAAAAAAAAAAAAAAAATGAGCACAATTGTCATAGGGCTCTCATGCAGCTGAAATGGGGACCCATAATTTAACCCCTTTTGTGACCCTCCTTCAATAGTTGACATTTTCCCCCAATTAGAAAAACCCGAAAAGTCCCATGCCCTATTTTTTTTGTTGACTGAAAGCCCAGTGAATACGTATGTAGGGTGTGGGTACATCATAATAAAAGCCCCTATTCAAAGGAACACATACAATGATGGTTCAGAGAATAAAGTTTGTCGTTTTTATAATCAACCAACAAGTGTATATTTTTATCTCTTATAAATATCACAATCTTTAATTTAGTAACTTCAACATGCCCATTTGCAATTGCAAACCCAATGAAGCATGTGTTTGACATGAGTCTGATGCATTATTAATCAACTCTTAATGTGTCGCAACAATCATGGGATGTAAAGGTACAACTATCCTGTTTTACATGCATTATAACCCAAGCCTGTTTTATTGCAACATTTGATACAAGTATTTCATCATCACACATGCAATTTACTATCAGTATATAAACTTAACAAGGGACAAAATTGTCACAAAACCAGGTTTTCAATAAAAAAAAAGTCTGATAAAGGGAGACAACTGCAACTCAAATTGTGCATTACTACTGACACAATAAGCCGGCTTGTTTCAAAATCAATCTGTTTTTCGACCCCGTGACATAGTTTCTGACCCGACATGACCCATATTCGAACTTGACCTAGATATTGTCTAGATACAACTTCAGATCAAGTTTCCTATAGATCGGTTGAAAACTATTTGAATTAGAGAGCGGACAACATGCTCAATGTTTAATACGCACTTAGTGACCCCGTGACCTAGTTTTTAACACGGCATGACCCATATTCAAACTTGACCTAGATATTGTCTAATTACAACTTATGACCAAGTTTCGTAAAGATTGGATGAAAACTATTTAAATTGAAGAGCGGACAAGCTTGTTCCGCCCGCCCGCTAGCCAGCCTGCCCGCATTCGCCAATCTAATAACCAGTTTTTTTCCCCGGAAAACCTGGTTAAAAAGTTGGGAGAGTGCAAATAATGTTACGAAACATCAATTTAACATTAATTTCAAACACGTAAAAAAAAATCTTGATACAATTTTGTTACCATCAACAGCACCCAAACTTCTAAGAGAGGCTCAAAAACACTGATTACTACACTAACGACCTTCACTATACATGTATGTGACGCATACTTGCGATAGTAAACGGCCTGTCAGAGCGTCTCGTTTCGTGACAGGGATGGCATTTAGTGCATTCTGGGTAGGCAGGAAGAGCGTTAGGGTTTTCCTCTCGGCCATGGCGGGCACTGCGTCATTGTAAAACTGGGCATCCTGTTGAAGCCTTAACAACATTTCCTTAAACAACCTACAACCAAGAAACAACCGCTGTAAGAGACTTGTGTTCAGAAGTGTCCGAGGTCCCTCTGCCAAAGCTTCAATATGTGAGGACCCTGACCTTGGCCCAGCCCACTGACTACATCAGGGCTCTCTTTCACTCAAGCTTTTAGTTAAATTTAACATAGATTAAACAAGTGATGCATTTGTCAGAAACCCAATGCCCCTTACTGCGCCGCTTCGAAATAAAATTTCTATTTATCATTTGGCAGGTATAGAAATTATCTCCCTTTAAAGCTTGTTACTTCCCTTGCATTTTGTTTTTTGACCTTTGACAGTGTGATGATTTTTTTTCTTCTTTTTTTGGTAGCATGAAATTTGCATGAACTGTAATGTTGAACATCAGTATTTCAATGTTTCATATGCATATTTTGACACCATCTTCAATTTAATCCGTAAACTTTAGGAATAGATAAGCATATGATCAGTAATGTTATAAACTTGCCAGGGATTTCAAGTATGAAATGACATTCAAGATTTATAATACAATTGTGAGGCCTTGTGACTAACCAAGGTCAAAATATAGCTGTATTTGTTCTCACTGAATTCTAGTGACATTCATAATACAGTTTTAAATGTAGTTGGATGACTAAGTAAACATGACAGAGATGCACCATGGGCAATAAACATAAATCCCCAATGTCATCATGTGTTTCCCAAAGTGCTAGAGCAGTTTTTGACATTATTATTAGATTGTTAAATCCAATGTTATTATCAATGATAAAGTTTAAGGCTTCACAAAATATTTGTCCCGCCAGTCATAGGCTAATAATAAAGTTACTTTGAAATGCGGAAGTTATTTTTTGTTTAAGTCAGACAGTTATTTTGTCCAAATTTAATAAAATTTCAAGATAATGTGTTTTCTTTTATCTGTCTACATTTTTCAACGCATGCAATGACCAGGGTCGGTATGCACCAAACAATTCTTAGTCTTAAGTTTAAGAAAAAAGAATATTCTTGAATTGCTTCAATTTTGAGTCAAACTTGGCATTAACCACCTCTATCTACATCATTCTTCTTGTAGAACATTTTGTTGACAACATCACCAGTGGTAGCCTGTAAATATTCAAATACTGGATGTATTTTTGTTGGTTCTATGTCTATGGTTATTTTCAAGTCTAAGAATGGGTTGGTGAACTGGGGCCCTAATCACAGTGATGTTTGATTTTGACAATGAGGTATATAATAGTGGAAAAGTTGGTGACTCAACTTAGGGGGAGTTTACCCATTCAGTTTACACAATACATGAAAGAAAACAAAATTACAAGCAATAAGTCCAATTTTTGACCGCAATGTCTGTTTGACAACTCATTTGCTGAAATAAAATCATGGCATATTAAATACGGTACAGAAAGATTGATTGTAATGTGCAGCGATTAATGATGAAGACAAACATTAAATGGACTACATGCAAAACCGTCCTATAATTTAATCATTTTTTATATATTTTTCTAATAAGTTTTGCAT
>VMBQ01008195.1:5436-40168 GCA_007657795.1 Dreissena rostriformis
CACAAAAATGGAATTTAAAAAAGTTCTATCTAATAACTTTTTGCGAAACTGCTCAAATATGTTCATCTACGTATTTTTATCATAAAACAAAAATAAAAAAGGGGGTCACCGCACTTTTAACAGAGCTTTTTTTGTTTAACTATCCCTACCGTCTGTGTCAAATTTCATACAATACAGCAATTAGGCGAAACCCAAGTACCGGTACATAGACTGTTACAGATATGCAAAACAAAAATATATGGTTTACAATCTTAATTGGGATCACAACGGCTTACTTAAAAAAAACAACACTTATACAATATTTAATCACAAACATAAGACCATACAGTATCAAACTCGACCTTAATCATCAATAACAGCGACTTGTTGACAGATTTCGGCATATTTTAAAGTTTCTGATTAAATGCTTTAAATGTATTAATGTAAACAACAGGACTTAAGAGCTCAATGAAAAAAACAAGAATGAAATAAAAGAAACAAAAAAAGAATTAAAAAAAGTTAACCGCACCTGGGATCGAACCACTAAGTACCTATTATGAACCTACTCGGTCATTAATTTGTGATGTTCTGATAACAAAACTATTGCGTTGTGATAATACCATCGGTGTTATATCCTCGGTTAAATAAACTGCCGCAACACCCCTTAAGTATACTTTTCCAGAATATCACGCCGGCTTAGAGTAAACACCCAATGGTGTATACAAAGCATATTGTCACAGGTTAACATCAAATACGAGCATTATGATGACGTCATTATTTTCGTGTTGTTTTTTTCATGACCTCATTCAGTATCTCATTTGAGTTTTTGGGTGGTTAATTGTATTCTCTTTTTTTTTCAAAATAAAGATGGTAAAATGCACTCATGCTTGGATAAATATCAGAATATCAAGCGTAGACGAAGAACAATACCACTCGCCAAGGCTCGTGGTTTCTAAGCCACGATATATGAACCTATTTGTACTCAACGCCAATCTAGTATTCTATTTATAACAACGCAATATTTGATTTCTTATCATTAGTACATATTGCTTACTTATTCGCCTATGAAAAAATGTCGGAAAAATACGACCCTTCCCGTCAGCAGTAGATATAAATATTCACAAAACATATCCATTTTTGCATGACGCGGCTAATTTTTGTTTACAAATATTTTAAATACCTGAATTTTCAAGGTGCTTACTCTATTGTTCGTATCAAGGAAGAGAATATTGATGATAACAGGAACAAAATTGAATGAACCAACCAGAGCGTAGAGACTATCAAATTATTCTCCCTGATATCAATTGAAATGAACAGGATATTTATTTTACTTTAAGCACAAACATCTTGTCGGGTTAAATGCACTAAACACGCATATTTAACCATGTATATTGTTGAAAGTCGTCCTCGTTCAGCGAGAAACGGAAGTCGAATTTTACGTCAACAGTTCATATTTACAAGACAAGACAACAGTTTATTTGTAAATAAAGGCCACCGGCCCAAAATACAGAATATATAAGTAACAAGAAATTATTTTTGAGTTGTGATACATCAATTTGGAATATCAATTTTTATCTTTCTTTTTCATTATTTCGTTTAAAAAAATGCGATGCTTTTAAGTTTACTTTCATCAGAAATTTGCATAAGATTACGAAAATTTAGGAAATTTTGTTCATTATTGTACCATGAAAAGATTTGCCTTTCTTGGTAAAATTGTGGACATTAAAAAAATACATGAAACTCATCTTCAATATATATATATATTATTGAAATAGAATGAACAAAAGGTACATTATCGGTGTTCTCTTGAAATTCCTTAAGTCGACCAGTTTCAATGTCTAATTTATGACTTGAACAACGGAATCTCGCAACTGACTTTCGAATAAAAAATGGTATATCGATACACAAATATTTTTCTGGGTTTAACATACCGTAGATTTGAACTGTTTGAGTTTCAAGCCAGTTCTGTGTTTTACAATCAATAAATATTTGTTTAAATGACATAAACACTAATTCCACATTTCCTATCTCTTTACTTATCCAAACAAAACCAAATCAATAACGGTACAAAATATGTTTCACAGATATCACCCAATTAGTTCTTCCGATTTCGTCATGCCGCTTAAACATAATATAACAATTTCTATGATATCGATCGGTCTTACTACTTAATGTACACCAATATTTAACGCATTTTACATGATGTTCTTTACAAAGAGGTAATCTACCACATTCTCCTAGTACAATGCTATCATTTACAGATTTAGGCTACCTGGTTATGCAAGATGTTGTGAAACATAACCAGGCGCTGGTCAATACGGCGGAGGTAAACAAAGGCCTTATAACATCTTCATTCAATTTACACAGAAAAGGAGACAATCATGAAAATAAGTAACATTATCTTGAGTGCAAGTGTGAGAAGCACATACCGAACAATACAAGAGTAGCACATACCGAACAATACAAGAGTAGCACATACCGAACAATACAAGAGTAACACATACCGAACAAAACAAGAGTTGCAAACAAGACTAGTGTGAGAAGCACATACCGAACAATACAAGAGTTGCAAACAAGACTACATTGTAGCGTGAGAAGCACATACCGAACAATACAAGAGTTGCAAACAAGACTAGTGTGAGAAGCACATACCGAACAATACAAGAGTTGCAAAACAAGACTAGTGTGAGAAGCACATACCGAACAATACAAAAGTTGCAAACAAGACTAAGCACATACCGAACAATACAAGAGATGCAAAAAAGACTAGTGTGAGAAGCACATACCGAACAATACAAGAGTTGCAAACAAGACTAAGCACATACCGAACAATACAAGAGTTGCAAACAAGTGTGAGAAGCACATACCGAACAATACAAGAGTTGCAAACAAGACTAGTGTGAGAAGCACATACATAACAATACAAGAGTTGCAAACAAGACTAGTGTGAGAAGCAAATAGCGAACAATACAAGAGTTGCAAACACGACTAAGCACATACCGAACAATACAAGAGTTGCAAACAAGTGTTAGAAGCACATACCGAACAATACAAGAGTTGCAAACACGTGTGAGAAGCACATACCGAACAATACAAGAGTTGCAAACAAGTGTGAGAAGCACATACCGAACAATACAAGAGTTGCAAACAAGTGTGAGAAGCACATACCGAACAATATAAGAGTTGCAAACAAGTGTGAGAAGCACATACCGAACAATACAAGAGTTGCACACAAGACTTTTAAGGTAGCACATACCGAACAATACAAGAGTTGCAAACAAGACTTTTAAGGTAACTCAGAATGACAACATGTGTGCTCATAATTTTTTGTGTCTTTGTGATGTTCAAAATATTTGTTGTTTACATATATATCCACATGTTGATTGCAATTTAGGAGCATTAAAAAAGAAAAGTAGACATAGAGCACAGATCATGCCTAAAGTCCACTAGTTCTTCTAAAATGCTCTGAGCTTTTATGAGTACCGCTCAGAGTTCTTCTTGCCAAAATCAAATTCAAAGTAAAAATATTATGTCTCATGTCTGTCTATAAAATCGAGTTCAATCAACCTAATTCATTGTTACAAACACAATATCTGTTACAATCGACGCCAGTTTGCGTGTTGTTCGTTGATAAATGCTCAAAACAAAAAGTTTATAATAAAAAAACGTAATCAAACTGAAAGCCGAAGTTTTGAATTAATGATTCGACCAATCGTACGGAGGTTCCGGATATAGTTGCTAATTTTACCGATTAAAGTGCTGCCCAGATTATTGGCGGCAAATTTTCTATGAAAAGAGGCCTTAGCACTTGCAACTCCCAGCGACCCGGAGGGAAAATATAGCTTGGAGATGGATTATTGAAACTATCCAGTCCACAATCCTCTGGTTGTCACAAAACATAGTTTTAGGTCGATTAAACTGTGCTGAAATACCCAGGTGAGGTAGTTTGAAATCTTTATAATATGTTTGGAAAGTTTCAGCACTGTTACAGCATTTATTTTCTTGTAAGGCAAAAAAAGGGCTTGTTGTAATTAAGTCAGTCCTTTTTTGCTTTAAATGTAATAATGGATAACTATGCAGATCAAGGGACTAGTCCAACTTGTTGACGCCCTAAAATATTAAGCTACTTTTTATATGGGTAATATTTGGAGCGTACAACGGGGGAAAGACCAAAACAATGGTGGAAAGTTTTCCTTCTTTGTCTATATTGTTGCGCAAGGATTTTGTGCCCAACATTCAAGCCCCGAAATCAGACAGTTAATATCAACGGATTTCAATAATATTTACATATCTGTGTAGATAATTCATTTCTCGATAATGTTCCATAAGAATTATGTAATGACACTTTGAATTTTGCACGCCTGAGCAATTTAAATCGAACCACTATTCAAACTTTCAATTTCTCTTGATTCGCCTGGTGTGTATCTATCTATCGAGAACGCAGCATTGATGTTAACCATCGGGTTTAAATGACAGGGCTTTCCACAGGCCATTTAACGGTCCCTTCCCGGGGCGTTTGAATTTTAAAATATAAGTCCGCGGGGCGCATGAAATTTTCCGATCAGTGTCTTTTGGCTGTTACTGCAACAGTAGCAGAAACTAGCCATTCTTAAGATCAAAGCGATACCGACTTCGCCGAAAATTTAGTTTGAATCCCAAATGTGAAATCCGGAAAATTAGACTGAGGGTCTGGGGCCGCACGTCTCCAACCATGATAAAGGGCAGAGCTTCCCCAGCCCTAACTTATTGCACTTTTTTTTAGTCTTTTTAGTTGCAATTACTGGTAACTATTTATTATTAAATCTGATCTTGTCAACGATTTGTTACACCGAAACTGGTGACTCGAGGATACAATGCAAAATAGTATAAACCAGACCATTCATATCTCCGCATGTGTATTTGTCATTGTATAGAAAATGTTATAAAGAACGTCGGAAAAAAAAAATCGACGAAAAATACTGTATCCGAAAAAAGAATGTCCGAAAGATGTACATGTTTTGCACATGAAATAAAATGTGCATATCGTTTAATTTCAGACAATGAAAACAAGTTTCCTAGCAAATACGTAATAAATACATACTTTTGTTAGCATATTGCTTTACAATATGCTAAGCAGATAGTGCAGTGCTTTACTTTGCAAATCGATCGCTTAAAATATTTTTAGATGGCGGACATTGCAAGATTATCGGAAAGTAGCGAGGATTTTTCGTCAGTTACCGTTTATGTCTGCGCCGTCACCAGCCAATCAAAAATCAATAAATAAAATACCTGGCACAATCGGTACCGAGCGAAAATTTCCGGAATCCCGAGGAAGCTATAACTATATGAAACTATTTCGGACATGTTACTTAGTTCGGACACGAAAAAAGCACTCGATCGGTCCGGCTACCGGCTTGGAATTTTCACTCGACCGACGCAAAAATCAATCGACTCGGTCGTCGGTCGAGTGGGTTACGTCCAAGACTGCTTGAAGAATTTCTACTACACGATGATTACAACTATAAACGGGCAGTGCCCAGCTCAAATACCACCAGAATATATGTTGTATTTGTCTTTATTATTATACGAATTCCATGTCACTGAAACATATATAAACATGGTATCAGACACTATATTATTATATGCAAAGTAACAAATATATAAAACATATCATGTCTGGCCTTTAACAAGTTACAATGAAATATATATACAAGATCTGGTAACATGATAAATGGTACACAAAAAAATATATACAGCATAAACATACAATTACATGATATCTCAACTCTTTCTCGTTCTCGCTTACCATTTGTGGAATGTGTACGGAACTCTCTCTCTCTCTAAACAATCTCTGCGGGTGCTGTGCTAATGCTGTAAATAAGATTATAAATGTGAAGATATGGGAAACTGTGAATTATAGGAAAGTGAAAGTGTATGACTATGATCCGAACAAAATGCATTATTTTCATATGAAATGTCATTGTCAACGAAATATGTTCAATATGCGCGAACAAATAAAATACGTTTACAGTGATTATAGCCGATAGCACGAAATTACAAGGTTTAAAATTAAATTACGAATCTGTTAATAAGCCTGTTTCTCCTGCTGCCTGTTTCTCCTGCTGTCGTACAGATTTCCGTTTTAAGCTTATAAAATGCCATATTTTTATATATACAATGTTCTCTTCATTTTTGACAAACACTTTTTTAAATGCGTATTATACCTATAAATTCAAATTGTATGGATTTAATGAACCCGTATTATTGTTGACGACTTGTCATAATGTAATCACTTGAAACGAACACCTTCCGATTTTACAAATCTAAATGTTTTGACATGGACTATAAACCATTCGGGCGAGTTGGTAATTTGCAAACAAAAAAGGCATATATTTATGAAATACAATTGTATAATATTACAATCATACATTTTTTTGTTATAAATAACAGAAGTTATTAAGTTAACATTTATAGCAAAACGCAATTTAAATAATATAAAAGCACTGTTTACATTGTTCATTTGGAAGTGAATGCATGCTGCAAGCGGTTTTGATGTAAGTAAAGTCATAGTTTTTAAGCGTATAACGCTTTGTTGGAATGTTAATTAAACAAAACTGAAAATGCTAGTTATACAATATTATATTTTGGTTGAATGTGTATTGCCTGACTAACAATAGTGTATTGTACAATTCTATTTCGACAAGGTTATTGGTTCGTCGATAAAATGAGATGTAGCCTCGCGTATGCGCAGACAGTGGCAAAGCGTAATGGCGGCGGTTTGATTAGCGAAGTCTTAAGTGCAGATTATTCTTTGGATTTATCGCATTAAATCGCGGGTTCGAGGTTTGCTTTTGTGGCCATCGACACGGAAACTCTTTCATTGTCATTTCAAGACATGGGGTTTATGTTGACAGTTGTCTTTTCTACGACGATTTGTGTTTTTTCNTCTGCGGACGTGACGTCATTGCCACATGACGACCGTTAGGTAAAAAATATCTTCCAATGAACGTAATACGAAATGCTGATTTACTGAATTAAAGAGATGCACAAGTAAACAACATTATTATCGTTGATAAACTCATACGTTTAAAAATATGTATGGATTTAAATCAATTGATCAGATATTAATTTGTAGTATTCACTAGAAATAATTTATGTTATACTAATTTATCGGCAATAAGCCTTTGTTTGAATTATTATGTTTACGAAACGACTTGGTGGGGTAATGACCTAGCAATACTACCAACTGACCAACGATCTAAAAAGTGGTCATCTTAAAACAACGACCACCTGTCTACAACGGTCACTTTGGTCATTTCCCTTGACTGACCGCTGTTCTCAGTTTGGACTGTACTCATGGGCTTAAAGCCTAATGTTTGTTGAAATAAACTCTAAACTCTATAAATATCTGCACGAAAAGAGAGACTGTGCATTGTTTTAATACATGACCTTACAAAAGAGGAAATACCTTCGGTATGCATCGAGCGATGGACGTCATTTACTGCAATATTTTTGCCAAATACTTGTATATTCCGAAAGGTATTATTACTTTTTAAATTTTACTCTTACAAAAGCTTTTACAAGGACCTGCCATTGTAATAATAGCTCTTTGGCTGGTATCATATCCATTATCGCACTTGCGTTTGCGTAAAAATAAGTTAAAAACGCAGAAAACAAATTTCTGGTTTGCGTTTTACCGGCTACCACTAAACAATAGGCATTTCAAGCATCTGTCATCCGTGATACGCATTGAATACAGTACTTCGTGTGTAATTATAAATACATTATTATTTAATACATAAAATAGTAAACACATTTTCACAGTCAATAAACACTTGACAGTTGCATTCAAGTTCTATTAATGTAAAACAGTGTTTCAAAAAGGAGAATACTGAAAAATGGGGATAGATAACTGCGCTGCCCGTAATTTTTTTCTTAAGCACATCATATTTGCATTTTTAAGTTAACCTACGTCGCAAATTAAACTGAGTGGTATTACGCATTTAGGTCATACAGCTGTAGTTTCGTTGAATTATGGTCACAGCAGTTGATGAGCAATACTTTATTAGTCAAATATCGCCCATATTATCCGAATCTCGTGTATCGCGGTCTAATTTCAGACCGCGACACACGACACACGAAGCGATACTCGATATTTTGCGCGATACTCAAAGCGACGCACGATATTTTGCGCGATACAAGAAGCAACACGCGATATTTGTACTGTTCAAATATCGCTGTAATAATATCGCCTGTCGACTCTCGCGTTTTAAAAAAATCAGGGGAGACAAAAAGGTGATCATTAAAAAAAAAAGTATATCCCTGTTGAATAATCAACGTTTAACATAATAATCGAATCTAATTAATTAATGTGCAACTTCAAGTAAAGCCTGCAAGCAAGCTGCCTACACACACAATTTCAGCATAATACCAAATTTAAGTTATTGAGCGGAAACTGTTTTTCTTTTTATAGCAGTGACCTTGACTTTTTTCAAACTAACCCGAAATGCAATCCGAAGCTTAGGCTGCATGGCAGCAACCTACAATAACATGAAAGTGCAATACCTTCATCCTGCACGAGAAAATGAAGATTGCAAAGGAAGAAGCAGCATCCATTAGGTTGGAACGTGTACATCGGTCCCCAGGATCGCCAGTNGATTGTTTGGGATTTCCTTCAAACAAATACCAAGTTTTAAGACAAAAAGTTACAGAACACTGAATCTGCAATCATCAAAGCAGCAATTTTAGTTGCGCAAGCAGTGGATTCCATGACAAAATCTGAACCTCAGATAAAAGAACTGGGATATACATTAGCTCACCTTTGGACAGTTGCCAAGATGCTCTCTCGCTTTTGAGACATGCGAACAAACAAATTAACATGACGAGGAGGGAAGCTTTAAGGCCTGAAATGAAGAGACCGTACTCTTCTTTGTGTTCATCTACAAAGCCATATAATGGGTGGCTATTTGGTGATATCGAGAAATCAGCCAGAGAAATAGAGGACACTCAAAAAATTGGAAATACACTCCAATATGACTCCCGTCCAGCGAGAGGACAACCCATGTTTCTTGGCCGTCCTTTCCGTGGCCGTCCCTTCCGAGGCCGTAGTTTCTCTGGATATAGATATCCATCATCATCCTCATCGGCCTTGGGGAAAACTGGATCGCAGTATCAGGATCCAAACAACTTGGACGAGGAGGGGCCAGGGCCCTCCTCGACAACCCGGCATGAAACAATAAATGTTTCAGAGGTAAGAACAATTTCTGTACATAATTTGTTGGAGGCCGTTTGAAAGATTTTTCTCTGCATGGAAACGTATTACTCAAGATCCAAAAATACTTGATATAGTAGAACATTGTCATTTTGATTTCTGTGAATTGCCTCCTCCACAAGGAAAATTGTCTCAGCATAAATTTTATCATAAAGAGGAATTTTTCATTGATATCAAAATCAATAAATTACTACAACTGAAGGTCATAATTGAAGTTGATTATCACCCTCGACAACAGCTTTTTTTTTCGTTTCATGAGGCGGGGAAAAATCTTTCAATATGTGTGCATGCCTAATGGTGTGTCACCAGGACCTAGAGTTTATACAAAGCTCATGAAACCTATGTATGCTAAATTACGAACAGATGGGCATTTGAATACAGGTTACATTGGTGACAGTTTATTTGGAAGCATATCAAAAGAAAAATATATGTGAAACTACATTTCGCACGGTAGCTCATGTCATAGGATTGATCGTATCAAGTTGTTCTGCTATGGAACTAGGAAAGTTACATCACCGTCAGTTAGAAAAAGAAAAATCTCTGGCATTAAAAGAATGCAAAGGGAATTTCGATTCAATCATAAAAATTTCTTCTCCTATGAAATCCGACTTACAAAGGTGGATGAATAATATTCATTCTCAATTTAGGGAAATTCGCAGAGAAAACCCCTCTGTAATTATTCACACTGACAGTAGTAGGTCTGGCTGGGGTGCAAAATTGGGTACCGAAAAGATCGATGGCCATTGGTGAGAAAAAGAACAAGAGTATCATATTAATGCTTTGGAAAAGTTAGCAGTTCTATTTGCTCTACAGGCATTCCGGTGTTTGATAAAAGGAAAATATATCAAAGTTTTCACTGACTCCACTACCACAGTTAGTTTTGTTAACAATTTCGGAGGAATACAATTTTACGATTGCAATCAAATAAGTAAACAAATTTGGCAATTTTGTCTTGACAATAACATGTGGAATATGTGTGCGCATATACCAGGCACTGATAATGTTGATGCGGATCAGGCATCTAGAGAATTAAAAGACAACATAGAATGGTCATTAGATGGTGAATTTTTTAGCAGTATTTGTGTAAAATATGGCATATCCTCTGTAGATTTGTTTGCTACTAGATTAAATAAAAAAGTGCGGAAATATTGTTCATGGAAACCAGACCCAGAGTGCAGCTTTGTGAATGCTTTTAGCATTGATTGGGTGACATTTGATTCATGCTATTTTTTCTCCCCTTTCAGTGTTTTAGGACGCTGCATTCAAAAGATCAAGGTGGATCGGGCTCGGGGTTGGGGCGTTTTTCCATTATGTCCAACTCAACATTGGTGGCCCCTGGTGATGGCAACACTGGTCGATTTTCCTTTAATACTCCCTCGGCAACACAGAATGCTAACCCTCACACATTCAGACAAAGATCATCTTTAAGTGCAACAATTGGTGCTGATCGCATGCAAGCTGTCGGGGCATCCTTTAGAAACCGAGGATATTCAACAACGGATACCAGAATGTTAATGGCGTCGTGGCGAACTTCCACAAAACGCGAGTATGAAGTGTGTATTCGCAGATGGTTTCTGTTCTGTGACAAACAACTGATTGATATATTTTCAATTTGCTATACAAAAAATTGTAGAGTTCCTTACTGAGGAATTTCAGCGTGGTTTAGGATATTCAGCAATCAACACTGTGCGTAGCTCTCTGTCATCGTTAGGAATTATTGTGGAAAAATTTCCGGCTGGAAGTTATCCTTTAGTTACACGGTTTTTAAAGGGAGTTTATCATCTCAGACGACCATGTGCTCGATACACACATATTTGGAATGTTGACTTGGTCCTGAAATACCTACAGAAACTTTCTCCAGTGAAACATTTGAGTCTCAAAGATTTAATATTAAAATTAGTAATGCTAATTGCTCTTGTGAATGCAGCGCGTGTACATACTATTCAGTTACTGACTGTTAAGGGCTACAAGAAGTTGCCTTCTGAGTTCATTTTTCAGACTGATAACTTTTTTAAACAAAACAGACCTAGTTATAATGCTTCTAGTTTGTATTTAAAGTGTTATCCGCCAGATAGGCGATTACGTGCATATTTTGTGCTTAACGAATACTTAAAAAAGACAAAAAGTTTGCGGACAAAAACAGACAAGCTGTTCATTAGTTATACCAAACCACATGATTCATTTTCTCGTGATACGATTGCTAGATGGATTAAAGTGGTCATGGTAAGAGCTGGAATTGACATTACACAGTTTACAGCACATAGTGTAAGGGCAGCTGTTTCTTCTAAAGCAAAATTGACTGTGCCTATAGAAGAAATTATGCAGAAAGCTGGTTGGACAAACAAAAGCACGTTTGCAAAGTCCTACGACAAAAACATTTTGCAAGAGAATTCATTACCAGAAGCGGTACTCAGAATGTAATGGTAGGAATTTACAAATTTCTCTTACATAACAAGCTTACATCTTGGCATGACCTTGCTTTAAAGTCTCATTTTATCGACGAGCTAATAACGTTGTCGAAATAGAATTTAAAAATTAAACGAGTTCTTATTTGGAAAACGAAGTTAGATTGTTATTCGTTGAGACAATGTGTGGGAGGAGATCAAATGACTCCCGCCCACCCTACATTTTTGTTTTTTTGAAAAACGATTGGTTATGTCTTTCTTTTTTCGTTCATGCCAAGATGTTTTTTCTTTAAAGACTGTCTGCGCATGCGCGAGGCTACATCTCATGTTATCTCCTCCCACACATTGTCTCATAGAATTACGTCTTCCAAGTAAGTACCCGTTTAATTTTTAAATTATACATGATACTATAATATACACTACTTTTGCATAATTTTGTATAATAAATAATGTTCAATTAATTCGCTTTTGGTTTGATTTATGTTGTTTAACAAGTATACCATTTTTTTTTCTATGCCACACTTAAAGAGGAATATTATAGCATATTTTGATAATAACATGAATATAATATTGACACATCATTTAAATGTAATAAACCTATACAATTACAACTATTAATGTAACACTTGATCTAAATCAAATTTCGTATTTTGCATGGTTTGTTTTTAAATACACGCTTAAAAACAACAAATAAAAAAGTTGTAAATAAAATAAGTTTAACATAAGTCAAACACATACAATATCTCCACGTTAATTTCAAAACTGTGCTGACTGCCATTACTACGAAAGTACAAGTTTTTAAATGAAATAACGAATCCTGAACTTCTTCCATTAAGCTTTTGTTTTGACATTTTTATTATCTTATATTTATTCAAACCACGGTATACATGAACAGCAAATTCGTCTTTAAATACTACCTGTATGTATACGCTGTCCTGTATCTTTTTGAGCAACAGTATTTAAAAAAAAATATTCAAATAATAGACTGGCAAAACCAGCATTGTTGTTGATAACCTGTCATCAGGCTAACGGAGTTCACATTTTGCAAATTCGTTTTGTGTTTTGACCTTTTTGGTCAGTCATCCTGGTTATTCACAATATCATGAGGCGTTTATGACGCAAAGGTTGCATTATATCAAAACATTCAGAACTGTTGTATTTTGTTATAACGTATTGGGTTGTTGGTTACATTGTTAACACGCACTACAATATTTTTAAAATGGTATCAACGTCAACGCCATTGATAAGAAATGAAGCATTAGAAAGACTAACAAGCACTGATTAACAAAGTATAAAAATGAAGTGTCTTGAAACATTGCACTTGTTTATATTTGCGTACACAACCGGATTTATAAGCGGGATATTGTGAGTAAAGCGCCAAAATATATTGCTGACATAATTATTTGTTTACCAAATATCTCCGCTCAATATTTACGCCATTGCTTTCGGATTGGCCAAACGCGTCCAATTGTGTCGTATCATATGATCAATTGTTCAAGTTATCTTCTTTGTGAGGGAAAACTATTTTTTTTCCTGTTTACGTGTTATTTGGTGTTTATCTCAACATTATCTTCCGGTCTTTACATCCATGTCAGTTGAATTTGAATGAATTTTCTTCCTGTCTTTTTTAGTTTCGGGTTTGAATTCTAAAATTGGAAACCAATCAAGCACACGCGAGTAAGTTGTACTTCAGGAAGTACTGTGATTTTGCTTTTAATGTATAATATTGCTTCATAAGTTCACCTGAAAATACGCCATGTTGTAATAAGTCAGTCGTAATTGTATGTAGTGAGTTCTACCATTCAACTTAAAACAACAGCGGTGTGTTCGGATCGACAGCGGTTAACAGACTATATGAAGAACCGTCACCTAGATAATATGTAATATATTACAAAAAACATGCTAAGTACCAACAAATAGCAAACTTTGAATGTGTTTGTCTCTATAGCACGCGACCTCGCTTTGGCGGCTAGTTTATATCCATTTTTTGACAGGGGAAATGAGGATTTTCTCAGGCAATGGTAGCAAATAGTCATCAAGCAACCATCGTTTTTATTTATAAAGAGTTCTCTGATAAGCCGTTGTTGAAAACTTGAAATTGTTTTATTCGTATCTTAAATTTATAAAAAAATTCGCTGTTTTAAAAAAGTATTGCAAAATATAAATTTCTATTTTTGCAGATGAAATAAGCCAGGAAATTTAATGTTCAAATTATACATTATATATATTTTTTTAAGCTCACCTGATTGCTCAGGTGAGCTTTTAGGATCGGTCTTTTTCCGTCGTCCGTCCGTCCGTCGTCCACATTGGTTTGTAAACACTTTTTTTGTCCGATCTTCATGAAACTTGGTCAGAAGATTTGTCCCAATGATACCTCGATCGAGTTCGAAACTGGGTCATGCTGGGTAAAAAACTAGGTCACTAGGTAAAAAAAAGAAAAACCTTGTAAACACTGTAGAAGTCATATTTCATGCCCAATCTTCATGTAACTTTGTCAAAATGTATGTCTTAATGATATGTTGGTTGAGTTCAAAAGTGGTTCCGGTCCGTTGAAAAACATGGACCAGGTCGAAGCTTGAACAACCTTGTTTATCTTTAACCACAAAGCACGCAGCTTTGATATTTGATATGTGACAAAGATTGTTCAAATCATGCCACTGGGCAAACTCATTTCACAAGTGAGCAATCTAGGGCCATCTTGGCCCTCTTGTTTTATAAATTTGACAGTTTTACCGTCTGTGTTCAACTTTAATATAAAGTGTAGTTGATTCAAACGGAACACTTCACCCAATCAACGGAACTGTACGTAATCCAACTCGGCTTTCGGCTTTTTCACGTCCCAACGTTTGTGAGTCTAGAAATTTAGTAAGGTAGGAGCGATGTGAAACACTCCGGGTCCTCACAAAATGCAGCCTCAGGCGCGGAAGAACCTCATAAACTTCAAAATGCACACAAACCCCGAACCTCACACTTAACCATTATGAATTAATCAGCAATTGCGTGTCTAAAACGATCACAATCACATGTAAATATGCAGACGGAAAATAAAAAAACTGAATGACAAAACGTAACGTGTGAATCGTATGCTACACACATAATTTTAGTCTACCCGTGTTTAACATTAGGTGGAAAAAAAGATTGTAATAACACAAATTGCTCTACTGTTTACAACCTCTGAAGGCTGAACAATGGCAAAAGATATGTACGGGGATTGTGCTGTCTTGAAAATATCTACCAGGGATCTTGGTAGTTTGTTCAGGAATAGTCAAATAAAACAATGAACATTACTGCTGGAATCGCGAGCTGAAATTATAAATGTCTGCATAGACATGTTATTAAGCTGACCAACTTGCTTATTCCTTCGTGCGTTTTGATAAATAAAATCAAAACCGCCGATTAGCAACACAATATCGAAATATTTGTCTGAAAGTGGATTGCAGATTAATTCCACTGTGGTTGATCGTTCATTATCTCAATCATCTTGAAACATACCAAAACATGAAAATGTGTTCTTATTACATAATGATTTCCCAACAATTTCTAATAGTATCAAAGTGTAGTATCACATTGTACATAAAAAAGAACACTAACAATATTTAAATTCATGTATACATCTGGTTTCGCAATACTGCATGCCATATATTTACGCTCATTGGGTCATTGTGGACCTGAAATGGCCCACAAGTCATCCGAGGGTGACTAGAAGCCGATTCTTGTCACCCTAGGGTGACTTCAAGCCGACGCTAGTCACCCCCGGTTGACATGAAGCCGAATGTAGTCACCCGGGGGTGACATGAAGCCGATTCTTGTCACCCGGGGGTGAATTCACGCCGATTCTAGTCACCCATGAAATCAGCATAAAGTCACCCACGGCAACAATAACGATTATAAAATTTCGATTTGTGTTATCGTTGTATATTGTAAGAACATTTGGATGGTTATACAATGCATAACATAAATGGGAACCCATGTAAAGACGGATGGTAAGGTCCGCACATAATGTAGTCGTAAAGACTCAACGACGACCCGAACATAAACTCTGAATTACACACATACACACATACACACGTGAAGACGGATGGCTGAGTGGTTTTGGCGCGTGGCTTTTACTCCATGGTTGAGCGGTTCGAGCCCTGGTGTGGTTAACTTTTTGTTCTCTTTTTTCTTGTTTTTATATTGTTGCTCTTTAGTTCTGATGTTTATATTTATCAATTTAAAGCATTTAATGATAAACTTCAAAACAATCGGTAACGGACATGTCATGTTAAGTAACGTACATGTCAATGACTTGCTGTTAACGGCTTATTTGATTTTTTTTTGCATTTACTATTGTAAAAATGGCAAAATCAAGGGCCGAAATACATAAGGCATACAGACAAAGACTTAAAGAAAATAATAATGCTGCTTACCTTGCAAAAGAACGTGAAAGACGTCGAAATACCTATGTGCCAAACAGTCAGCTGTCAAGAAAACAAAGATCTATTCGTAATAAGAAAAACAGAGCTTACTTAAAGAAGTACTATGTAAAGTCACACAATCGACGTCAGTTGGTAAATCAAAGCGGATGCTTCAAATTCTACCCTTTGATATGAAACTGGTGAAGATATGTTTGACCACCAGTGAAAACAATTACATGACTGTAACTGAAGACATATTCGTTACTTTAAGTAACAGAGACCTACTTAAATGTTTAAAAATATTCACCACTTCAATAGTGAAGCTGCTTGACTTGTCTTTGAACACTTTTTAATAGTTGATTATGTCATTATAAATTGTGTTTTTTTTTCATGTGAAGATATGCATTTTATCTTATAGATGTTTGGTAACGGACATTTCAAATTAAACATGACATGTCCGTTACTTTTTACCATGGTATATTGTTATCGCTTTAACTATTAGTGACCATGCAATTTGATCTCTGTGTGAGATAATTGCGAAAAATGTGCCTATCTTTAATCATGTAAACCCAAAATGTTAATAAAAAATAATTTATCAGAATATTTTCTTAACTAATAATCTTGTACTTAACAGATTTTCATGAAAGAAATACTTGTGATTTTTTAGATTGTTCAAGAAAGACAGATATTTTAGTATCCACACATTGTATTACGGTTTCAATTAAAAGAAAACGTCCACAGATGTGTACTATATCAGGATAACGTAACATTTTGATATTAAGTTGGATACATATGTAAATGAGTTATGTTTTTGAATGTATTCCCCTGGTAACGCACATGTCAGCATTCAATTTTTCTGTTGCTGGGTATGTTATTTCAAGACTTTTTTAACATGTTTGTTTGTTAAATGTTGTTCACAAATCTTTGCAAAATGTTTGAAATACTTTAAAGTTTATTGTTAAATAGTTAAATAAACTGTTCTATATAACACTTATGTTTTATATTTTAACATGGTCCAAATGCACTGGCTTACTGAGAATGCGTGTAAATGCCGGGATTGGATAATGTGCAATTAGTTAATGGCCTATCTTTGGCAAGAACCATTTGGCAATTGAGATGTCACTTCAGGTCTTGCATAGTCAATGTAAGTGCGTGTAAAAAAACTAAATAGTTCGGATGCAATACTCGTCAAGAATGTGTACATGTATAACCAAACGGAATGGATTAATATCAAGACTATTTAGTTATAACCCTAATATTAACAAATAACATTATACTTTTATTGTGCATGATGTAGGCATTCTTATTACTTTTTTTGCATACTTACCATTAGGCTCATTTTTTTATATTTTTAATAACGTTCTTGAATTCACACAACCAATGCAAAGATGCCTATGCTTTTCCAACCATCGTTCTCAATACTTTTCATCAAATTTCACCCTGAAGAATCTATTAAATTTTAGATAATGAGCATTCTATGCTTGAACTATCAGTCTGCGACTAATACAATTATTTAGAAAGCGAAACTAATTCGTGTAATGTGACATTTCTTCTCGAACTAGGATTTATTGTCACAAAATTGTTCCTCGATTATATAACGTACATACACACGATTCAAACATTAAAACTAATATTATATAAGCTAGCTGCCAGTTCGAAGTAAAATAACTGACCATCGGTTTATAAAAGTATCTTTTTCAATATTTGACGTGCTAGGCTGAAATTTCAATTATACATCTTTGTCAGTTGAGCTCATAAACAGGAATTATCACGTGCACGTGTCTACCAAGTGCTTACGTTCTAAGTGCTATAAATATGGTCTTCGCTCTGTGAAAATGAGGGTTTAATGCATGTGCGTAAAGTGTGGTCCCATATTAGCCCGTGCAGTTTACACAGGCTAATCAGGGATGACACTTTCCGCTTTAAAGATATTTTTGTTTCAACTGAGTGTTAATGTTCTTAGTGCTATAAATATTTATCTGAACTTTGAATTGCATCTCAAATCATATTCGAAGAGGTACATTATTATATTATTTAACTCATTATTATACACATAAAGTGCTTGATTTTAATTGAACGTTAGGAACAAATTGAGATAAAGAAATAAATACCAGTTTTGTTTTCAGTTTAATGGCGGAAGCAGCGAATACAAGCGTTTGACACAATTCAATAATAATATACACAAAGATGAACAAACATGCGAGATTCTAAACAAATATCACTTTTTGAATTCATAAAACGTACATAAATGGATAATACACGTCGTTCGTTCGACGCAACAACGGCTGATTGTCTTAAAAGATGCGTAACATCACCGATGCAAATAAGTTGGCAGTATTACATGATTAAGGCTAAGGTTATGTGTATTTATTCAATCATTTATAATTTATAATATAGACAAATACATAAAATTGATATTTTGTTGAGTGCACGGTAGTGTTACATTGTTTACTGGATTTATTTATGAACACTTTGTTTCATTATATGTATGATAACAACTTATTCCATTCGTAAATGTGCTTCCAAATCATTTGATAACTCTTGCCCCTGATATTGGATAAAATATATTAAACTAACGCATACATGTTTGACTATATATCTATAAGCATTAAGCTGTTGTTTATATTGTATACACTATCACTACATATTATTACTGCATGTATAGCTGTATTTCGGGCCGGAGGCCTTTTAGTACAAATAAACCTTTTGTGATGAACCTATTGTCATTATTCGTCTCGGATTTCACAGATCACATTGTATGTCTCTGTGCACGATCGGTCACACCACGTATATGAACCTGCCTGTACGTCAGCAAATTCGTCAGACCTGTTGGATGGTTCCCCAGCGTACCATTTCGAAGAAACTCCACCTGCTTCTGGATCAACGCCGTTCACATACATCCATTTACCACCGATACTGGTGCGCCTTCCGTCCAACCAGAAGGTGTTTTTACCGCTTTCCGTCGCAATACTCACTGCTTGTTGCCACCTCTTTTCTGTGTCTGCGTTCAGTACATGACCACCTTCCTTTGCGCAAATATTCTCACCTGAATCTTGGGTCACAACGTCTTTGAAAAATCGCAAACAAAGGCCTGAATAATTGTAAAAGGTGTATGTCGTCGGACAGTGACGTTCGCAGAGAACATTATCAGTTTCCACATCTCGTTTTCAAGTTTTGTTGCACGTTTCATCCCCAAACCAACACGCTCTTGATCGTGATTTGAAACCAAACATACCCAACCATTGAGCGCTGCATTTACTCCATGGCGTCCATGCCTCACATGGATTATTTCTACACGGTTCTTTGCTGATGTCATTTTCTAAATTCACGAAAGCGTTGCCAACAAGTTTAAGTAAGGTTGAGTTCATTGCCTCACCCATCTCGATTAGTATTCGTCTATTTACACGATCCTTTGCGACAGCCAGATCAACAACTTGATTGTCAGCGCTTGCATACCAGATATTTAGCAAGAAAAATATAGAAACAGTAAACACTGCCATATTGCCGATCTTGGTTACGTAAATGATCTGCTGTTATATGTTGTGATCTCAAAATGGTTCAAAATGGTATAAGTAATAAGTATTTGACGCAAGAGGCACAAGAGTGCCACAGCAAGATACTATCACATTACAGGAAACAATTAGGAGCAGTGGGTGTGCCTGCGTTTGAGCCAAAATCACTTAAACGTCGCAACTAAACAAGCCGCCTGTTCGAAGGGAGTTTTTAATTTAATGGTCACGTATGCACGTAAAATGAAATTGCGTTCATTTCTTATGTGTATATTGCAATAAATACAGGAGAACGTGCATCGAAAAGGATTGCTCTCTAAATGTGGAACAAGCGTTTTGCTTTTAATTGTGTTCTGTAAATATCAAGTATCGTCAGAAACACAGTTTAAATAATTGAATTTGAATAGTATCCACGTTAATACTCATGCCAAAAAGTCGATTATTTAATTACTGAATATAGTGCAGGTGAAGTGTTATGTGTAGCTTTTTGGCTTGTCGATCCAGTAGTACGATCCAGACAGCTGTTCAGCAACCTTACAAAATGTATTTGATCCCTTCGATAATTCATGCTCGAGTTTGCATTGGACACAGCTGCATTCAACCTGTTTTGACTGTTTCCGAGCACAGCTGCACACTAACAGGCGCCATTAAAACACGTGATTGTAATATATGGAAAAAAAATACACTAAACATATTTTATTTCCAAATAATGACATTGTACAAATATATACATCGGTCCATACATACATAATAGAAAAAGGGTTAAACCTGAAGTTCTTCAACGTTATCGGGGGCACTTCTTTTGCGATATTTTAACATGTTGTTATGGTGACAAACTTACATTAAATATTAATGATGTCATTTACACAGTATAACATTGAGAACATAAATCGCAATAATTATATTTATTATATAGTGACAACGTACAGTACTACTAATAATAACAGTAGTTACCAAGAATAGTAATACTTATAGTAATAATAATACAAAATTATAATATAGAAAATATACAGATATCTTATACAATAAAGGATATTAATAATGATACATGTAGTTATAATGATAGTAATAAGTCCTGTCCAGCAAAATGAAAAAAAGTTAGATAAGTAATAAATCGCTTTGTCGTAATAATGTATTTTTAACTTTGTTAAAAATGATGGTGTTGTTTTCATTATTTAATGAAGGCTTACCATAAAGGAGCATCTCACAATTAAGGGGATGAAACGATCTTAGCGCAGTCAATAGAGCTATTCGCAGCAAACGGTAGGTATGACAATGCAAGAGGTAATACTTATCATTTTCAGCATCATTTCCGCACGCACATAGGGGAGTGTTTTTTTAATGATTAATGAATAAGTCCGAGTTAAGGTTGCTGCAATTATTTCTTAAGCGGGCATGTATAATTGATGAGTGTCTATCCCCAGTGTAAAAGTATTGGGGATTATTTTCGCATAAATTAAATAATTGTTTCAATGAAGTTTTAAAATTCGAAATGGTGTCAATGTTTCGTATATCAATAGGTTACGAATTCCATAGATTAATGGCAGATGGTAAAAACGAGCGTGAATAAAGTAAAGTTCTTCTTGAAAAAATAGTATATAGTCTTCCGCGTTTCTAAGATTTCGAGAGGATTGTTCATGAACTGTTGGTGGAAGAAGGTTAGTAAGGTAATTGGGGGCACCGGCCGTTATGCATTGTGTAGATATTAATTAGTTTAAGATAACTTCGTCGTTTTTCTAGACTTTGCCATTTAACTTAGGTGTAAAGGTTTCTAAGTTAGACGGATCTGGTTAGGCCTTAGGCTTCATTTTGGATTTTTTTCAAGTAATTCCTTGACGTACAATGTACAACCGTCCCATACAATACACGCGTATTCTAATAATGGCCGCAAATGTGTGAAATATATTTGATTTAGACATTTTCTTGAGAGTTTGTAATTAACTTTACGCATAACGCCGAGGATTTTCGACGCATCTATTTATGTCATAATATTATTTGTGTGGTTGTTCCATTTCCCATCGCTGCTAGACGTAAGACCAAGATGTCTGTGTTCATCAACAAATGTTACGGGTACATTACCAAACATTAACCTGGGAAAAGGAATATTATTTTGTGTTGTGAATAGAATAGCTTCAGTTTTTTTTTGATTAAAATCAACAAGCCAACGCTTTGCCCATACGTTAACTAGGCATAGGTCATGGTTTAAAATACCCTCGAGATCAGCTAATACAGATGTGGTACATTATAATGAAGTATAATCATCAAACAGGCGGGTAATACTTAAAAGGTTTCCAACAATATCATTAACGTAAATCAGGAAAAACAACGGTCCTAATACTGAGCCCCGGGGGACACCGGCATTTACTTCTAATGACTGCGACTTTGCTGAGCCGACAAATGCTTTTTCGGTTCGGTTAGACAAGTAACTCCCGATCCAATGTTGTATATTTCCACTTATGCCATTTTGTATAAGTTTGAATAAAAGACCTCGATGCCAAACTCGGTCGAACGCCTTGGATATATAGCCGAATATCATACAATTAAGTTTCTTGTCGTCAATAGATCGAGCTATTTGATCAAATATATCAATAAGTTGATAGACTGTTGAGTGCCCTCTAAGAAATCCTGATTGATTGCAATAAATTAAATTCTGTGCAATAAAATGGTTATACAAGTGATTATATACGGCACGCTCCAGAAGTTGTCCTATCCAGCTTAAAAGAGAGATGGGGCGATAGTTTGAAGATATGTTCGAGTCACCCTTTTTGAATATGGGCATCACAATTGCATTTTTCCATGATTAAGGAAATGTGCATTATTGTAGTGATTTATTAAACAATAGACATAACGGTTATGAAATATACTCGATAGTACGCTAAAGAACAATATGACTAATTAAATCTTCACCAACAGCTTTGTTAGTTATTTAAATTTTGATTAAATCAAATATTTCAGTTTCAGTAATAAACACATTTTGCAAACAGGCAAAAGGAAACTGAGTAGGGACGGGAAGAACTCCCGTCGATGAATCTAAAGTTGAAATGAGACAAAATAATTATTTAAGCACGTTGCTTTTTCTTCTGCAGAAGTATATATAGATACGTTTCCATGAATGTCGACCGATTTTAGGGGTGGTATCACATCAGAGTATAAATGCGAGTGTATGAGATGTTTTAACATCTCCCAATATTGCCTGGAAATGCTTGATTTTAAATCAGGTAATGTAGTTTCAATATTGGAGTAAATTTTTTCCTTTGCACGTTTAATCATATTGTTGAATCTGTTACGAGCGTGTTTGAATTTAGCCCTCGGTCGCGTTTACGGGAAAATGTACGTATCATAGAGTCGTACCAAGGTTTATCATTAGGACGGACTGTAACTAATTTGGATGGTATACATTATTTCATTAGTTCTAAAAGGTTTGACCGTGAATAAAGCGGTAGCATCTTCTACACTCATCATTGTTATACAATTCCAATTTTCGATGTTAATTAAATTGTTGAGACGTTGAAAATCAGCTCGTTTATACAACCAAACATGTCTCTGCATCGGTTTACTTAAGACTGTTGGGACTTTAATGTGCGCAACAGTGGCATGGTGATCACTTACATAATTATCAATTGATATAACCTCACTGTTCATTACAATTAAATTATCGGAGACAATTATGAGGTCAATTAATGTAGAAGTATTGGCAGTTACTCTAGTTGGTTGAGTTATAACGTTTCTTAAATTAAATATTGCCAATGACTGTTTAAGACGGGTATAGTTTTTAAGTTGGTCTTCGTTTATATCACCAAGCATACTAACATTTTGGTTCATATCCAAGGCTTTGTCAATATTAGAATCGAGGTCATTCCAAAAATATACATTTGAGTTGGGGGGACGATAAAAGCAGCAAAGTAAAGCGGAGAAGTAGCCAGTATTAAGTTCAATCCATTATGAGTGCACACTGGGACATTCTAACTGAATAACACGCCGCGACAGTAAAGACTCATTTACATAAATTAATAAGCCGCTGAGTGAGGTGTATACTCTTACGGTAAAAACCTTTATTAAAACCTTCAATAGTTAAAACATTATCGCGAACAACATCAGTTAGATGAGTTTCCGTGAAGCATAACATGTCAAAATTACACAGATTACTTGCCACATAATCAAGTTTGTTACGTATTGACCGCACGTTCAAATGCAAGACACTGAGTGCCTTGTAATCCGGTCCTGGATTTAACTCAATATCCCCTGATAAAAGTAACAGAAAGCGTAAAGCGTCAATTAATAACAGATTCATTTCATAAACAAACGGTGGAAATAATGCAGCCTGGGAGAAAAGCGCGCGATAACCCGAAAAGGGTGAGAAGAAGTAATACAAATTCGCTTGTTGCACTCCACATGCAAACAATTGTTTTACGACAACAATATTTACTTGAATAAAATAACCCCACAGTCGTTCGGTATGCAGCAATATCTTTACCCATTAGGTAAAAGTTTAACACACAAACATAAATGACTGAACGGCTGTGAGGCTTTACTAAAATAAATTTCATTTCGTGCAACTTCTTTACATATGCTGGACAGGACTAATTATGCACAAAAAGGATAAGAAAAAGAAAAAGAAACATAACGGGGATGAGACAGTTGGATAATATAGATTTAGTACAAATATTTAAGCATATTGTTAGTTGAAAAACTGGCATAAACAACGATCGATAGCTTTTTAATTCTAGCTGACAATACTACAAGTGACAGGATATTTGAAACGAAACAATGGATGAGAGTATTTGTAAAACGTATATATAAGCATAAAGTCAATAGTGTACCCTGAGAAGTGGCGTTTACTATAAAGACAGCAAAACGAGTAACAACAAGCATAACATTAATAGCTGCAATAAATAGTGGTCAGAATATCTCATTTGCGTTTACAATAGAAGACTTTGAAACATAGCTAGACTAATCCCCAGTTAAAACGGCTATTATCTGTTATATACACTAACGTGAAATTAATATCGGAAAATTGACAGACGATTAAGATTACTTTATGTGAATAACAATACTAAAGCAAAAAACCCGTGGACTTGGATCATTACGTGAAAAAGAAAAAAACAACAACAACGTAATCACTAAAATCCGAGAGTCCGAGAATCACTATTCATACTCAGTATAAGTGATTGGTTGCAATTTGTTAAAACTGTTCAATGCGACCACGTAGTTTACATGGTGAATAAGTATAATTATAAATCACCTGGTTTATCCCTAGTGAGTGACAGTTTTCTCTAATACTACATAATTTTACTTCAGACACCCTAGGACTTAGGTAAAGCTACTTAGCAAAACAAGAGATGTGTTTGTCAGGAACACAATGCCCCCTACTGCGCCGCTTTGATATACAATTTATATTTATCATTTGGCAGGTTTAGAAATTATCTCCCTTTTAAGCTTATTTCTTCCCTTGGATTTTGTTTTTTGACCTTTGACCTTGAAGGATGACATTGACCTTGACCTTTCATCACTCAAAATGGGCAGCTTCATGAGATACACATGCATGCCAAATATCTAGTTGCTATCTTCAATATTGTAAAAGTTATGACCAATGTTAAAGTTTTCGGACGCACAGACTGACAGACAGACTGACGGACTGACGGACTGACGGACAGTTCAACTGCTATATGCCACCCTACCGGCATAAAAAGTATTCACTGAAATCCGAAAATTACTATTCTTACTCAGTACAATTCATTAATTATAGATGCATTTTAGTAAAAACTGTTCAACGCGACCGCGGTGTTCACATAGTGAATAAAAGCAACTATAAAGCACGTGCGTGCTGACATAGAGAGTATTACACATAGGCTTAATCTTATTAACATGTACTATACATTGACTAGATTTCGAAATTGTGATAAGATGTGTTTACGTTATTAATAGCCGTTAATAGTGGTGTTAGTATCACAATGCGTAAAGGTACACACGAGATGTTTAGAGGAGTTCCACGTTTGGGTTCGAGAGGGGGGAGGGGGGGGGGGGTAACAAACGTGCATTACATAAACGAGTAAAGCAATAAACAACCAAACACGCGAATAACAAAAACAAGTACACATGCATTAGGAAAGATGATTATGTCACATGATTTTTATAAACAACAAAGCACTGCATCAGTTGGCCAACAACAACAACAACAACAGAAAAAGTCCGTTAATAGAAAATGTTTAAATTATGTTTATTTAATTATAAGTCCGGGTCGATGCACCGGTCTAATTCAATTGCTAAAGATATAAGGCAGCATCCTCTTTGATCATTAGTATAGCTTGACAACAATTAAATATCGCTTTTTTGTTTATAAAAAGGAATAGTTTTGACAAACTAAAGAAGTTATAGTACCAATATTGATTTTGAGGACGTGAATACCTTGATCATATAAATGTAATTTCAACGTTGCTAACTGTCGGATCTGTATGACTTCAAGTCGTCAATTTGGTTGACTCTATGCATTTTGAGCATCGAGTCCTTTACTAGAATGTTACCGTCAGATGACCATGCGCCAAGTAGGCGACCGGATTTCACTTGGGACCTCGCATAGAATAATAGGGAGCTTCTCTTGGAAGTTAGGTCCTCATTGACAAAGGTGTTCTTGTAGCCGTTGTCTTTCAGACTCGATCGGGTTACGTAAAGTCTTGCCTGGCTCTATAAGACGTAAACTTTACTATAATGTCCCGGGGTTTGTTGGGATTTGGTTTCCCGACCCTGTGAGCACTAGAACTGTCTATTTCTGACAGGGATATTCCGGAACCGATCGCATTTGACAGTTTAATAATTAGATCGTCAGTGTTTTCAGAGTTGATTTCCGGTATTCCAGAGACACGGACTAAGTAGCGCCTAGATTATTGCTCTTGATTGTCTAGTTTCGTTTCTAATAGACCAATAGTGGCCTTCAGCTCTGAGTTCTCGTTCGTCAGCTGCGTATTTGCGTGTTCAAGAGCTTCCAGTTTGGAGGTGAATTTAGCAATAACGCTCGACACCACGTTTTCGACGATTGATTCTATATGTGTACGAAATATCGCTACCAAGGTGTCAGATATTTTCTGAATGGCTTCTTCAGACAGAGATATAGTCGACTCACTAAGTGATGGTGCAGTGGGTGACTCCATGATGGTTTGGATATAATTTGGCAGCTAACGGTAGTTTATTTGTTCGTAATCAGGCAAACTAAGCGCTCGCTTGCTGTTCCTGGTGCGATCAGGGGTCTCAACGGAATTTGACATTTACCAGAAATCAATAAATCACAAAGTCTGTACGTTTAACTGTTTAACTGAGTAAGACAATGATCATACCTGGTTATTATAGCCTTAGATATAGTCCGATTAATCACGACACTGCATTCAACCACCACAATCCAAGAACTGTGTGCTGTTAGTAGATCGAGAACTTGCAATATACCAGCATAACGTAACCTGATCACTTTAAAAGATCCAACACTCGCAATCACTCGCAATCACTTGCAATCCATCATGTATCACAGATCACTTTTGACCGGAACGATCACAATCACAACATTTCACAACATTCCACAACCCTTCTAACATAATTTCAACTTCAGCCTTTTTTCAAACCAAAATCATTTTTTAAATATTTTCGCGTTAATTCACATGTAGCTACATCTTAAACCATATACTATCCAAGCTAGATTGACGCTTACATCGCTAGCAAAAATCGATAACCATGAGCTGTGAAAAAACACGTTTTGTCACCATGAAATCCGTATCGAGATGCAAAAATTTGTAATCATTATAATATGGTTTTATTAGTATTGTTTTTAAATATATATTTTTCATTTTGTGTTTCCTTATTAAATGTAAAGGGTATGTTAAAAAAAACATTTAAGTAGAAAATTGAACTTCTCTTGCAATAGAAAACAAAATTTTAAAAAATCGCCATACCTGCCTAATCAAGATTTTGACCTTTCTCAATAGCCAATTGAATAATGTATAAATATCTCACCAGAAGACCCGAATGAAACAGATCTTTATATTGCAATGGTTAATTTAAGAGAAAACATCTGTAAAATTGACTTCCTATCCTTTTTCAGACGAATGGGAAGCCAGTTTCAAATGCGACTTATATCTTTACTATGTTTACTGCTGTTAAATGCTTTTACAATATTGTTTTTTTTCCGAGCCTTCGTCGGAATGCTTATTATTCATTAACTTAGGTTATTTATAATTATCCATTCATCTCTTAAATAAGGTGAGGCCAGTGATATAAGACCGCACATCTCCTATTCGTTAGGCATGCTTAATTACTCTTATGCCTCTGGCAGATATAGGCAGTGTTGTACATGTTCAAAATAAAAACCAAGCAGCCGAATGCTTCACTTATAGATACAGCTCATTTGTGTTTTATGTTTGACTACTGAATTGTTGAATGTAAAACCATTATTTAACTTTAAAACAATTATTTGTTTATATACATTATATTCAGATTTCCACTGTTGATACCTGTCACGCTAGGCCGGGACTCTTGAAGCGTGCTGTTAGCAAACCTTGAGGTTGTACAACCATGGCTGGCAAAAGGCTCTGACATGCACCCTATTGACCCAACCACACAGAACTCATTTGTGAACTTCTGAATAGGAAGCTCAGAGCCATTCCGCAAACGCATAATATCGCCAAGCTTACACGGTACCGGGACCGGATGTGGGCCTCAATAACACAACACTTACTTCAGAGATACATCGTATCGATGAGAGCTAGATGCTGCGCTGTCATTGCTACTCAAGAAGGTCACACAAGCTATTAAAGAACATTTCTTAATTTGTTAACGAGATGTGACTTTCTGTTTCCGGGTTGCTCGTTTTGGCGTTATTGAATTGTTTGATTGTAGTTAAATTTTCAGGAAGTAATACAAACAAACTGATTGGAATGATGTGCCATAGCATTCTTTATGGATGAACTTTATATGTGGCGTGTTCTGAGAAAACTGGGCAAAATGCTTGTGCGTAAAATGTCATCCCAGATTAGCATGTGCAATCCGCACAGGCTAATCAGGGACGACAATTTCCGCTTTTATGGAATTTTTCGTTTAAATGATGTCTCTTCTTAGCGAAAATCCAGTTAAGGCGGAAAGTGTCGTCCCTGATTAGCCTGTGCGAACTGCACAGGCTAATCTGGGATGACACTTTACGCACAAGAATTTTGTCCAGTTTTCTCAGAACACGACACATATAGTTAACACATCTTTCAAAATATCAAGTGGACATTTAGAAAGTCTGCTTAGTGTTCTTATTGTATCGTGAATCATTGCGATCACGCTAAATACATTGTTTTAAGTTTATTTAATAATTCTTATTAATTTAACAACGGTTACAGTAATACATATTTATGATGCGTATTGTGTATTTGAATTGATATTTTAATCAATACTGTAAGTTATATTATGTTTAATATTTATGTTTTATTAATTAAATTTACCTGTATTTATTTTGCATACGTATTATAGCATACGCCGCATATCTTTGTTTTAAAGACAATTCGTGTTACATACAAATGAAATGGTTACCACAGCGGGGGTAAATGAAGCGATGAGTTTGAAAACAAAACATATGACACATGTCAATTGCATTTGAAACTTCTTTTATTCCACACAAAGTATTGCGTATGCTTTCAGTTTAATTTCGACGACATTAAAACGCCTGACATGTATTTGTTTACGTACATATTACAGAATGGCTGTTACGTGTGAAAGAGATTATTTACATGTGCGGATATGTGTGAACTACTATCATGTGATGTACGTCATCCACTTCCGTGTAGTTTCTACGTGTAAATGGCGTGACACAAGTCTTGCAATGGTATGTCACAAAATGACAAATTTGTGAGTGCGGAATTCCATAAAAAAGCGTCAGTTAATTTACTAAACATTTTACAAACGTCTAGTTCCCATATTGTATCAACATTATATCGCTTCACTAGGAAAGTATGCTACGTTTTGCAAGTTATTAAAAAATGCGAGTACGGTAAGCTTTGATTTCGATGTGTAGTGTTCCAATAGCAAACGAGAATTTACGGGATATGCTTCCACACTTGCGAATAATAAAAACACTAATGTACACTTTATTTTCCAATAAATTACTACGTTGGGTTCTTCAGTGTGAGGCCTACTGACCGATTAATTCATTTTACATTTGACTATAAACAAACAAATACGAAGCAGAGCTCCATGGATGCCGTAAAATGAAACACATAAAACAAGAAAAGGTTTATTGCATCAAATAAAGTATGGATACATTTGTAATGTTATAGAATAATCAAGCCCCTGAAACATTGGATAAATGTAAACGTACAACTTACAAACATACCGTCTCAATATCAATAAGCAGTGTAATATGTATGTATCCTGTAAGATCAGCTCAGAATAAAAACAATCGTATGTGACGGTATTGACAGCTTTCACGTAATTGACAACATTTGTATAAGCCTAAAATACATGTACTTTCGATAATTTATGCATAACACATCTTATATTTCTTGGGAAATGTGTAATGGTAGACACTGAAACAATAAAATAAAATAACTATATATCAAATGTTAGGAAATATCCTATAATGCATGCATTAGCCTCCATCGAAGTCTTAAACGACAAACGAGTACTTTTGATTATTTTTCAAGACTAATACTGGATTTATATTATTAAGTATGTTTCAACACTTACATCGTAACTTCTGGTATGCATTTGTTAATACAAAATCAAATACTGATTTTTCAATATTCTTCCAACTACACTCATCAAAAAAGCACGACGCCAATAATATGACGTGCACTAGGTAAAGAAAGTGTCTATGTACTTCAAACTACATTTATAGTTAGTTTCTCTCTGTTGCTTAAACACACGGATAGCATCCGCCTGTGCGTTCGTTGTATTATAATTAATGTGCATAAAAATGGTTGGTATATGTTTATCTAACAATTCCTATACTCCAATTAATTAAGCAATTTTTAATTGTTCTTGAATTACATTTGTATTATATCCTATCTCTGTCTGGTACCAAGGGGTATCTTGATTTCAAATAATAAAATATACACAATAACATATACACACACAATAAGAACATCACGTTTTTTCTTTATACAATTGATTGTTTTTTTTTAACATCTGTACAACACATTTGCACACGTGTGTTTATTAAAAGGAATATCAAATTATAAATGATGAATTGCATACACACGAAAGTCAAATTTGCTTATTGTATCTAAACAACAAAACTCAATTTATTTTTATTTCACCTCACAAATAAAGTTATAGAAGGAAGTGCACGCGTTGTCATACCAGTAATATGTCCCAGAATACTTATACATCAACCTGCATAATTCATGTGCATTGTTCGACGGCTGCCCTGAAAGCCACTTAGACGTGACGCCGTTCGTCTCGGGATCTTTTCCGTTCACAAAGACCCACTTGGCTGAGACTGACGTTCTCGTTCCGTCTAACCACGCACCGTCCGATTTGTTAGAGAGAAGGATAGACACACTTGCATTCCATTTGTCTTCCGTATCCGTGTTCATAAAATGTCCACCATCTTGTCTGCAAACGTTTTCAGCGGAGCTCTGATTACGCGTTTCTCCGAAGTACTTGAAGCAAGCATTGGCTGAGTTGTGGAATGTGTACGATGGCGGACACCCATCTCCTTCGCAGACATGATTATCATTTTCAACAGTCTGTTCACCAGTTCTGTTACATGCGCCATGTTTTTCAAACCAACACACTCTTGACCGCGACCGAAATCCAAACATGTTCTTAACTGTCGCGCTACATTTACTCCATGGTGACCATTGATCGCACGGATTAATCTCGCAGATTTTCTTTATTTTACGTTCTATATTCCCGAAAGATTTGCCAAGAAGCTTCAGCAGAGTCGAATTCATTTGTTCGCCCATGCGGATGAGACTCTCTCCGTCAACTTGTTCCCCAGCTATTGCTAATCCTGAACTAGTATCAGTTGCATTTGCGGAATTCGACCAGAAAGTACTCAGCATGAATACAATCCCAAGCGTGATTTCGAAAAGTGTAACACCACCCATCTTGTAAATAATGTCGCACTATCATTTATGTCAGCGTTTATATACCCATGTTAGCCCACACGGCCTTCTATGGAAGCTGGATAATGACAAAGAAGTTTTAACATGTATTATTATTATTATTATTTTTATTATTATTCTTATAAATGTTATTATAATTATTATTAAATAAAAGTAAATTCAGTAAATTTATTTTACCTCGATAAGCATCCATCATGATGGTTAATAATTACTGAAAATGGCATTTGCCTCAGAAACTTCGTCTGCCAACAGCCACGGCTAGTGAAAATATACGATATGCGCTATGTAGATTGTAGAAGAACCAAATGTTCACTTTCTGGAATTTTTTAATTTGATTAAGTTGTCATACCTCACGTGCGTAGGATATATACGCATCATGTAGCACATCAAGTTTGGCTCTTGAGACCGTTTCCATTAACAACCGTAAGTAATTCGTGAACCAGTTGGATTGATTATCAAACACAAAAGGTTAAGTAAAGATCGGAACTCAAGTCGTCACTTTCCTAGAAGCGTATTCAAAATTTCTCCATGACAATTTATACCTGCCTTTTTATATAGGTACTATTTATAACAAAGCATGCAATATTATATTATATTATTCAGCATTTGTTATAAGTTGATTAGAAAGTGATGTACTTTATTGTGCTTAAGTATACTTTTCCAGAATATCACGCCGGCTTTGAGAAAAAAAAACACCCAATGGTGTATGCAAAGCATACTGTCACATGTTAACATCAAATACGAGCATTATGATGACGTCATTATTTTCGTGTCATTTTCAAATTCATTATCTCATTTGAGTTTTTGGGTGGTTAATTGTAGTCATTTTCCTTTGTTTATTTTCAAAATAAAAATGGTAAAATGCCCTCATGCTTGGATAAATATCAGAATATCAGGCGTAGACGAAGAACAATACCACTCGCCAAGGCTCGTGGTTTCTAAGTCAGGATATATGAACCTATTTGTACTCAACGCCGATCAAGTATTCTATTTATAACAACGCAATATTTGATTTCTTATCATAAGTGCCTATTTCTTATTTATTCGCACATGAAAAAAGGTCGGAAAAATACGACACTTCCCGTCAGCAGTAGATATAAATATTCACACAACCTACCCATTGTTTTGCATGACGCGGCTCATATTTGTTTACAAAGACTTTAACTACCTGTATTCTCAAGTTGTTCACTCTATTGTTCGCATCAAGGAATAGAATATTGATGATAACCGGAGTAAAATTGAATGAACCAACCAGAGCGTAGAGACCATACAATTATTTTTTCTTCCTGATATCATTAGAAAGAAAACAGGATATTTATTTTACCTTTAGCGCAAACAGCTTGTCGGGTTCAATGCACTAATCACGCTTATTTAAGCATGTACATTTGTATATTGTTGAAAGTCTTTCTCGTTCAGCGATACACGGCAGTCGAATTTTACGTCAACAGTTTGCATGTATATTAACAAGACAAGTCAAGACAACAGTTTATTTGTAAATAAGGGCCACCGGCCCAAAATACAGAATATATAAGTAACAAGATATTTGTTTCGATTTGTGATACATCAATTTGGAATATCAATTTTGATCTTTATTTTTCATTATTTCGTTTACAAAAATGCAATGCTTTTAAGTTTTCTTTCATCAGAAATTTGCATAAGATTACAAAAAAACTATGAAATGTGTTTCACCATTGTACCATAAAAAGATATACATTTGCCTTTCTTGGTTAAATTGTGGACATTTAAAAAATAAATGAAACTCATCTTCAATATATACATATTATTGAAATAGAATGAACAATATGTACATAATCGGTGTTTTATTGAAATCCCTAAATGTCGACCAGTTTCAATAACTTATTTATGACTTGAACAACGGAATCTCGCAACTGACTTTCGAACATAAAATGATATATCGACACAACCAAATCAATAACGGTACAAAATATTTTTCACAGATGTCACCCACTTCGTTCTTCCGATTTCATCATGCCGCTTTAACATAATATAACAATTTATAGGATATCGATCCTCTGTCATACTTATCAATTCACACCAATATTTAACGCATTTTACATGATGTTCTATACAAAGAGGTCATCTACCACATTCTCCTAGTACAATGCTATCTTTTACAGATTTATTTGCACCAAGCAAATATTAACAATACTCGATTTGTACTTTTTTAAGAATGTCAGAGAATATTATTCCTTATACATGTATATCGGAGCCATATGTAAGCATGGGTTTGACCATTGAATAAAAAAAAAATAGAACAAAACACATTTAAAGCTCATCGTGTTGTATTAATCGATATTTAGTGATTTCTTTTTCTATCATTTACCCTTTTCTCATTGTATGTCACATGTGTGTCCAATACTTGCTTGTGCATTAAAAACGTATGCTGTACCCCGCCCTATTCTTCTGGAGATTTTCAGAACTCTTTGGGTAAATAAATATGTTGATATTTAAGTGTCAGTTTTTTATAGGATATACTACATGTATTCCATTTGAAAATGAAACACTGCTTTACAAACGTTTAGGTTACATTACTCGAATCAATGATATATTTCATGACTTCCATTGTCATCTCCCTTTGTGTAGACACTGTCATTAAGCGAACCTAGAAGTTGGAAAATATAGATGAAACAGTTATTATTGCCAAAGAAATGATAACGTTGCATAGAATAACAGTACGAACGGTAAATAAACATACCTTAAAAATAATAAGGTTTTCTTTGCTCACTTTTGACCAAAATGTCTTGTGATAATAATGGAGCATAAAAATATGAATGCCAAAAAGAATGGAAAATATTTCCTAATTTTAGGGCGATACATAATGTATAGACGGTTGCTGATGACTGATGATGTCATCGGAATTAAGATTAACATACTTGTTCATATATTATGCGGTGGTCAAAATAAAGTGAACAACAACTACATTATAATTGACTTAATCTATAACTTAACATTTTTATACCATTTTATCTCATGTTCAGAAGGCTATTTTATTTTGAATAATGATATAATTTGTATATAAGCTCAATTAAAATTCCCCAATTCACAGATGGGAGGTAGGTTACAACACATATTTTTGCGCGAC